>CM031236.1:406807153-406896237 GCA_018340775.1 Taxus wallichiana var. yunnanensis | reverse complement strand
AAAATGTTAAAATATCAAAAGTGATCCCAAGCCCATTTCCAATCACATTATAACATGTGGAGGGCTCAGATTGAAGGGAGAGAGGCAAATCAATGGTAATCAGTGCATTTTTAATTTGGCTACCTTTTTGCTCGGGAAGTGTGGAAATGCATTTTTTGCATCAATTTTGATCAATTTTTTTGGAAAATTCATGTCGTTTGTGCCTACAAGGACCAATGCAATTGGTTTTGAGGATCAATTTGAAGATCATATATGTTTTTGGAATAAAAATTTTCCTAGCCCATCCAAAAATGTGAAATATCAAATCCAAATGTGAAAACGTGCCTCCACAATGGATAATGTTGTGAATTTTGCAATGATTCACCTTTTTTGAGGCACCTAGCAACTTTTTGAACATTTTTTTGTTAGATTTCCCTTTCTGTAAGTCATGAGTGAATTCGTAACAAACTAAGATGTCATAGGATATTTTTTTATTGGGAAAGAAGGATCAAATTTAATATAATATTATATAATGTATGTTTTTTGACATGTAAAGGGTCAGGAAAATTGAAAATCACGAGAAAATTTTGAGAGAAGATCATCTTTTGAGAAACCTTCCAAAAAACCTAGTTAATGTACTTTGTGTTAGATCTTCATTCATGTTGATTTGGTTACAATTGTATAGCCATCACATAGCTTTGAGATTGTACCTGAAACTCTCCCCTGCTGATGAATCTAAAAAGATTTTGAACCAATCTATGTTATTTTAGGTAATATGATGTTTGTTATCATGTTTAAATGTCTACAAATAGTTTTCCTTGTTCTTGTTGCAAACTTGCATTGAAATCTTTACGAATCACAAAGATCTCATCCTTATTGATAGTTTAGTGGCATTTACAATTTCATTTGTCGAACATATTTCATCTAGTATTGAAAATAAGTAGTTTAAAATCACTTCACCTTCATTTTATTGACATAGATTACTTGTAAGCCTTTGTGGGTACCTTAGGCATGATTTGATCAAAGATTTTGAAGTTTAATTGAGTCCTTTATCTCAAGATTTTGTGTTGAGGTCTCAAAGATTTTGTGAAGAGTGCAAACCTGGGCCTCCATTTGTGTATCTCTTTTGGTTGAAATAACATTCTGACTATTTTGAAGCATTTTATCTGATAGTTGTTCAAATGTTGTAGAGGTTGTCAAAGATCTGGCATAGTCAAGTTTATCTTGTCAATATCCCACCAAAAATAATTCTAAACAACTAATCCTACCCCATACTACCCCTATTTTGATGTATACCCATAGAAGATAAAAATCCATTTACTAAAGTATGTAGAATAGATCAGATTTCAAAATGTCTTGAGTAACCATTGCCTTGCATTGAAAGTATCTTCATACTGGAAGTGACAACTTGTGAAATTCAGATTTGGAGTGTTGATGATATTTTCCCAAGGCCCTTCATACTATTTGTACAAATTGAGGGATATATTCATCTCATTCACCATTTGAGGGTTAAAAAATAAGTCCTCTTACCTTGGTTGAAAGGCACAACCTAAAATATTTAGGACAAGATCAAGTCCTATTTGAGTGCTATCCATCTCTCCATAAATCTAAGTTCCAGATAGGTCACATCCCCAGCTACAAAATGACATACATCATGATCTATCTATCTTCAAGCTTCATGCCATATCTTTGATGTTGCTCAGACTTAAAGGAGAACAAATTTGGGTACTAACACTAGTATCACCACTTCCGGTACTTGTTGAAAATATTTGAGATATTTAGATACATGTCAAACCCTGGTAATGTTTCTTACAAATGTTGCATGCAAGTACATTGTTGAAGCATCATTTTATAATTGAATTTGTAAGGATTAAGTGAAGATATAAGTTCTGCCTGTAATTTTATCAGTTTCTAGTAGTAGTTGCACTGCATTTGCATTGGTGGTTGATAGATTCAAGAAAAATGAAGATCTGATCTATAAAGTTTGGAAAGATTTTCGGTGCAAAAGGTATTTGTGAGGTATTTTAGTTCATCTACACAACTATGGTGAAAGTCCTTAGTGGTGACTCCATGCTGATTTGATCTTGATAAATACCAGTGACTTAGCTTTCTGTCATTTGTTTTTTGGTGTTTCTAATCTCTACAGAACTGGAACGAAGAATATCTCTCTTCATGAGGGACCCAAGTAAAAAGTTATTTCAAGAAGTTGGAAAGACAGTTTTAGAGGAAAGAAAAGTTTGGAAGGTTTTTGAAGGTCAAACATCAGGCAAAGGTATATCCATTGATGAGAAAGATCAACCTTTAGTAGAATATTATCACTCTTCTTCCATTGATTTTGATTCAAGCAATATTCTCACAAATTTGTTTACTTCAACTAGTGAAGGTCCTTCTACTATACCTGGTAAGTTCTTTTCTCAATTTACACCTTTATACATCAATTCAAATAAAAATTTCCACAAAAATCAGCACCTAGAGAATACCAATCTTGTGAACCACATTCTTGAGCCCCAAAGACCTCACACTCCTCATCAACTTGTGTCACCCCTAAGATAACCTCCACTAGAAAACATGGCTCAGCCTCCACCTAGGCCTCCATTTGTGGTCAATACCTTTGGCCCAATGAATTTTAGGGCAATGGTTGGTTATCCTAATGCTACGCCTCAAGATGTTAGAATTAGATTACCAAATTTCCAAGGAACAATGTCATAGCAGGTGATCAGCACCTAAAACTTTTTTAAACATGATGGAGGAATTTGAGATTGAACATGAAGATGTGTATATTAAATTTTTCATTCATACACTAGAAGAGGATACAAGGGATTGGTATAAGGCTTTGCCTTATAATTCTATTGATTCTAGGACTGAGATGTACAATGCATTAAGATTGTAATATGTTGATAAGACTAATCCTAGATTTCTCTTGTCTCAATTTGAAAATATCAAGAAGAACCCAAATGAATCAGTTCATGACCTCAACACAAGGTTTAAAAAAACTTTGAGAAGCTTTCCAGTTAATTTGAGGCCATGTGATGAGTCATGCTTGATCAAATATATAGATGCATTTGATAAGAAAGTCGCCTATTACCTAAGAGACAAGAACCCTACCAATTTAAGGCAGGCCTTTACCATGGCACTGTAGATTCAAAATAACATTACAGGCATTGGGAAACCTCTCAAGAGAGATGGTGTAAATTTTATAAACCGTAAAAAACCTCAAGCAAGCAAGAGTGTAGACTTAGAGGAAGTGGTGAAAACTTTGGCAGGGGTTGTCAAAGAGATTTCCTACAAGCTGGCAAGAGCTGAGAAGGGAATTGGACAAACTTCACAAGGTCAACAAAAATCACAAAACCATGAAATATTTTCCAATCATCCTAGGGGTGATCAGAGATTTGATGAAAGAGGTAAAGAACCCATGGGGTCTTCAAATAGACATCCTCAAGCATGTGAAGGAAGAGTGTTACTTGATCCCCTAACTGCTAGGGTTGCTACTATTGAGGAAGTTGCTGATATCGATTAGTGTGATAGGTGTTTTCTTCCCCATCCTCCATGTGAAGTGGACCAGAAATATGGTAAAGCTAATAATGATGATGATGATATTTGCATGGTGGGTTGTTCTTCAAGCACATAAGAAGGAGAAAAATCAACTGAGGTAATAAGTGTAAGGATAAATGCAACCTTTTGGGATTACATCAAATGGGTACATGTCTTTCTTCCCCCTCATACTCTTGAAGTGGATGTAGTGCAAAATTTTGAAATTCCTAACAATGAATTTGAATACTTAAGAGCTTTGATGATCAAGAAGTATGATGGAGGTATACCTTTGGAGGAAGATAGATAATTGTTAATGAATGTTGTTGTGGCTAAAGAGAAAGACTATAACACTAGGAGCAAGGTTATTAAGGGAGTTGAGCCTCAAGAAAAACCTAAAACACCTTTACTTACAAGTATTCCCAAAGAAGCTCCTAGAAGAGAAACGCCTCCCAAAAACTCTAATGTCCTAAGAAAAATTTTAGTCCTCCTCATGACTAAACTACCAATAATCCCTTGCCATCTAGTGAATCTTATTGTCTCCATTCCAATGTTGCCTTACCAAATAATATTCCCTATGACATAGCCCAAGTATTGAGCCAAATCAAAGTGAGTGTTCTAATCATTGAGTTTCTTAGGATTCCTGAGCATAAGAAGAGAGCATTTGAGTACCTAGGTTTGAAAGAAGAAAAGAGTACTCCAAGTAGAAATGTAAACGTTGTTAAAAATCCTCCTCAGATGATTGTAGACCTTGAAACACCACCAACATTAGAGTATCTTGGGGAAACACCTAAGGTATACTTGGGGACATACTTGGTTGATTCCCAATTGAATGTTGATCCATTCTTTACAACTTTGATCATAAAGGATATACTACTTCACAATTGTATGTTTGATTCCAGCACATCATGTAATGTCATGCCTCTAGAATTCATGAATGAGTTGGATATCAAAGTGATATCAGCCGATCGAAAATTAAATTCCATGGACTCAAGAGAAGTGTCGGTAGTTGGTTGTGTGAAGGGTTTGGTGGTGCAACTTGCATCTTATCTTGGGAGGAAAATTGGATGTTGTGATTGTTGATTTCCCTACCAAATGGGGTATGTTTTTGTCAAGAAAGTGGGCTGCAAGTGTTGGAGGAGTGTCCAAATGGATATGTATTTTTCCACCATTCCCATTGAAGGAAGGCTTGTAAAATTATATGGAGAGAATAATATGTTGCATCTAATTGAGGATCCAAACAATGCTTCTTATGAAGTATTATTTGTTGATGTTGATGTGGATAATTTTATTGGGTTTGCTGATGGTAAGGAGAAAAAGATGGATCAGTCAAATTTCCTTGAGTAAGTAAGTTCTCCTTAGACCTTACTATTTGATGGAGCCTGCTCCAAATTTGGAAATGGTGCTGGTATAATTCTGATTTCTCCTAGCTTGGAAGAGTTTGTTTTTTCCTTCAAGCCTAATTTTGAATGTACTAACAACATTGCTTAGTATGAATACTTGTTGTTGGGTTTGAGAATTGTATGGAAGTATGGTGTCAAGGATATTATTGCAAAATGAGATTCAAAGCTAGTTGTTAAATAATTAAGAAAACTATATGCTACAAAAAATTAGCGGATGAAACAGTAAAAACATGTAGTTTGGGATCTAATTGAGATGTTTGATTCCTTTAACATTGTGCATTATGATATAAGTTCTAATGCTGATTCTGAAAAGTTGGTAGTGTTGGGTTCAAGATTTGGAAATTTCACCATTTCACCTTATTGTGAGTACAATATTGAAGTGTTAACTAGGTCATTTGTCTCGACAACATCAAACATTGGCAAGTGTTTGATGATGATACTCAAGTGAAAAGGTTCTTACAAAATCAAGGTGATTTTTAAAATTAGAGTATTGATTGGGAACCAATGGTATGTGTGACTAAAGGAAGAGAGACTTTGTTTGGAAAGGATATTATCCAATTGAAAAATAGCACCATTCCTAGAGGTCTTGTTGCACTTGAGTCAAATTTTAACAATGCTAATTGCATCATCAATAAAAACATGTTTGGATCAAGGGATGTGGAAGAGCATAACTTGGGAAATAATGATAAACCAAGAAAATTTTGGTTGGGTAGTAGTCTAAACAAAGAGGAAAAATAGTCCTATGTTCAACTATTGAAGAAATATCAAGACTGTCTTGCTTGGTCTTATTCAAAGCTGAAAGCATACATAGAGGACTTGTTTCATCATGAAATTCTTCTTGAAACAAATGAAAAACCCTTCAGACAAAAGTAGAGGCCAATTAATCCACTTCTCTCAATGAAGATGCAAGATGAATTGAATAAATAAAAGGAGGGAGGGATCATTCATCCCACAAGGTATTCATCTTGGGTTACAATTCTTACGCCACTCGAAAAGAAAAATGGAGATATCAGACTCTGTGTAGACTTTAGAAATATGAATAGAGCTTCATTGAAGGACAATTATCCTTTTCCAAACATGGAAAACATGCTACGATTAGTGACTGGATCTAAATTGTTGTCCATCTTGGATGGGTTCTCTGGCTACAATCAAGTTGTTGTCAACGACTCAGATAGATTTAAAAATACCTTTACCACTCCTTGGGGAACATATGTTTATGTAAGGATGCCTTTTGGTCTCATGAATGTTGGAGCTACCTTCCAAAGAGAAATGGATGTTACTTTTTCTAGTTCCATAAATTACTTCATTGCAGTTTATCAGGATGATGTGACTGTGTTTTCAAGGAGCATAAAGATCACTTGCAACACTTGGAAAGAATGTTGATCAGATGTAGAGAATTTGGAATCTCTTTGAATCCAAAGAAGTTTCATTTTCAGGTGTAAAAGGCCAAGTTGCTTGGTCATATTGTTTCAAAGGTTGGTGTCATGATTGACCCTGAGAGGATAGAAGCAATCAGCAAGGTTCCAATTCTAAGAACAAAGAAGGGCATCCAATCCTTCTTTGGGTAGATCAATTTCATTAGAAGTTTTGTGTCTAATTTTTCGTAATTGACTTTACCTATTACATGCATGTTAAAGAAATACCAAGTTATCAAATGGGAGGATGATACTATTCTCGGCTTTTGAAGGAATCAAAGAAGCACTTAAACATGCACTTGTCTTGGTAGGTCCGAATCACAAGAAGTCTTTCCAAATATTCTCCTTTACTTCGAAAATACTATTTCATCTGTTTTGTTGCAGAAGGATGAAGATGTAGATGAGAGGCCTATTTACTTCTTTAGAAAGGTTTTACAAGATGCTGAGTTAAAATACACAATCATGGAAAAATAAGCATTTTCCTTGGTGAAAGCAACAAAGGTTTTCAGGCCTTATATCTTAAGTTCAAAGTTTGTTTCTTATGTTCCCCACACCATGGTAAAATACATCTTTTCATAGATGGATATCTCAATAAAGAGATATAGATGGGTGAACAAACTGTAGGAGTATGACATGGACATCCAAACCACAAAGTTGGTGAGAGGTTTGTCTCTTGCTAAGCTCATGGCTAAGAGCAATTTGTAGACTGTGTGGAAGTGAATGAAGTAGAGGAAGAAAGGGAAGATGTTATTGAGAATTTGATAAGTTCTTAGTTGTACAAGGAGGTAATATTTTATCTTAGACACCTATGCTTCCCTAATCATTGAAATAAAAATAAGAAAATATCCCTCAAGATGGCTTCTCAAAAATACATCATTACTAAATTTAGGTTGGCTTGGAAGAACCTTGAAGGTGTCCTCTTGAAATGTGTAATTGAAGATGAAGCTCCCAAAATAGTTGCTGATTTATATGGGGGAGTTTGTGGAGGAAAATTTTCTAGAAGGGTTATAACACACAAAGTTTTGAGAGTTGGTTATTGGTTGCCAACTCTTTTTAAAGATGAAACCCTGCTGGTTAGAAAATGTGAAAGTTGCCAACATTTCTCTGGAAGAATGAAAGCTTCGGGATCCCTTCCTTTGTAGCTTGTATGAATTGAAGCTCACTTCAAACAAGGGGGAATAGACTTCATTGGTGAGATTTCAGACCCTTCTAGTGCTAGAAATAAGTGGATCCTTCTATCCACAAATTACTTCACCAAGTGGGTAGAAGAAATCCCCACCAAGAAAGCAACACACCAATTTGTTATGGACTTCTTGTTGAATCATATCATATGCAGATTTGGTGTGCCAGTCAAGATTGTTGTTGATAATGCCATGTGTTTCAGAGCTAAACCATTGATGGAAATGTGCAAGGAGTATGGAACCAATCTGACTTATGATTCAAATTATAATCCTTAAGGAAATGGACAAGCCAAGTCTAGCAATAAGAACTTATTGAAGATCATTAGGAGAACCTTGGAGTTAAACAAGAGAAAATAGGGTTAGCAACTGAAATTTGTAATTTTTGCTAATAGAATTATTGTCAAAAGAGTTACTAGTAAGAGCCCATTTGAGTTAGTGTATGGAACTCAAGCTCTGCTTCCCTTACATTTGTAATTATCTTCATTTCAGTTTATTCAAAAACTTGAAGAACAAGAGGTCAGTCCATATGAAGCAAGGATTAATCAGATTGTTGAGCTGGATGAAGAAAGAAGAACATCTCACTAAAGGCATGTCATATTTAGAGATAAGTTAAAGAGGTTGTTTGATAATAAGGTCACTCCTAGAGCCTTCAATGTTGGAGATCTGGTTTTTTTATGGGATAGTAGAAATGAAGATAAGGGAAAACATGGTAAATTTGATGCATTGTGGATGGGCCCTTACTCCAATGATATCGTAATTGGTTAAAATACCTATTTTCTCAAAGACTTAGATGGGGAATTGCTTGAACTACCTGTTAATGGTAGACATTTGAAGCATTTCTTGGATTAATCCCCAAATTTGAGGTATGCACCACTTGTATAGTGTATAGTCTATTTTTTGGCTCTATTTTTGCTATTTTTGTTGGTTTGTGGTTTTCCCTATTCTTGGCAGCCATTTTTTGTTGATTGGGTCTAGTTTTTCTACCCTACATTTTTGACTCCATTGCCCAATGGTTGTTTTTGGCACTTGGTCTGCTTCATTTTTTTGGCACTTTCTAGGAGTTTCCATTCCGAGTAGGAGCCGTTGTTTGTGTCATTTTTGAGCCTCGTAATATTTTACCCTATTTTTCCTTCATTCTCGCATGCTCTAAAACATTTTTCTCTCAAATTGGTGGTCTCAGAACTTTTTCCTCTAGTTGCATGCCTTGAAATTCTCACAAACTTGTTGTTTTGCCCCAATTTGAATGAAATCAAAGCATGTGTGCCCTCTTTTGTGCCCTAAATTTTCCAAAATCATGGGACTTACTTTTTTCCTTTTTCCCAATTTTGGAAGTTTAAAATTGATCATTTTATACTTATTTTCCCTCAAAAATACAATTCCATGATAAAAATGTTTTAAAACATGTTTCAATTGGTTCAATTTCATGAAATTTGTTGTCCTTAGTGAAAAAATCAAATTCTAGGGCATCCTTAGCATTTTCTATGTTTTTATGGTTAGATGGGAATCATTTGCCCGTCAATTTCATCTTTAGCATTCTAGGGCATCGCTAACAACTTTTGCGTCTTTTAACGGTCATACGAGTGTCCTTTGCCTATCAAATTTTAGCTCACAAATCTTCTCCTACATGGCTTGTTCTAATTCGAAAAGGATTGATGGGTCATTTATAAAGACTTAATGTTTTTTTTGTTTTTGGAAAAAAGTGAAAAATTTTCCCCGTAGCTCCATAGGTCCTAGAGGAGGTAAACGTGTCGCAAGCAGAGTGAAGGTGGACGGGTGGGTCTTTTTATGCCTTAAGGCATTTTGGAAAAAAGAGTTAAAGCACAAAGAAAATGCCTAGGGCTCACAATGAATCAGAATAGAACACGTGGAAGCTTTAGAGCATAGGCCCTCATTGAATTAGAGGTGGAAACATGTCATGTTTTCATCAAAAGCAGGATATAAGGCTAGATTTTGTGGCGAATGGGAACAAAAGTTGTGAAAAGGGCCGTGGGTCCGTCGGGCCAATCAGGAGAGGACACGTGGCAAGATCAGGGGCAAAAGGGAGTTCAGGCCATTGGAGGAAAAAGGAAATATTGCCTTTTTGGTAAAATGAGTTAAAGTGGTAATTTGAAGCATGGTTCTGCAATGAGTCAAAGGGAGACACGTGGCAGGGACAGAATCATAGGTGTGGGAGTGCAGAGGAAATGTTGAAAATTTTCCTTTGTGAAAAGGAATTAAAGTATGAAATCAGAGTGCTTCCCCTCAGCCAATCATATGAGGACACATGTTTTGTGGGATGGCAGAGTGATGGAAGAAAATTTAACTATTTTCTTTTTCCGAAAAGAGGCAAAATGTGTAAAATTGAGCCAGTGACCCTGAATCCAATCATATTGTGCCACATGTCAATGCCAAATCTCAAGGGTGGAGATGCAGCAATATTTTGACTATTTTCCTTTTTCAAAAAAGGTGGAAATGTGTATAATTGAGCCACAATTCCACTGGGACTCACTTTGGGACACATGTCAAGCTCATTTTCAAAGGGCGAGGGTGGAGAAAAATGTCAAATTTTTTACATTTTTCCAAAAATGTTAAAATATCAAAAAGTGATCCCAAGCTCATTTCCAATCACATTATGACATGTGGAGGGCTTAGATTAAAGGAGAAAGGAAAATCAATGGTAACTATGCATTTTTCAATTTGTTTGTAATTTTGCTCCAGGAAGTGTGGAAATGCATTTTTGCATCAATTTTGATCAAATTTTTGGCAAATTCATGTCGTTTGTGTACAAAGGACCAATGTAATTGGTTTTGAGGATCAATTTGAAGATCAAAGATGTATTTGGAATAAATATTTTCCCTAACCCGTCCAAAAATGTGAAATATCAAATCCAAAAGTTGCAGAGTCAAATTTTGGAGGGATAAGGATGAAATAATGAAAGGAAGGGGTCTGCATGATTTGAAGATGAAAAACGTGCCTCCACAATGGATAATGATGGAATTTCACAATGATTCACCTTTTTAGTCACATGGCAACTTTTTCAATGTTTTTATGTTAGTTTTCCTTTTCGTAAGTTATGAGTGAATTTGTACCAAACTAATATGTCATAGGATATTCTTTTCTTGGGAAAGAATGATCAAATGTAATAGAATGTTATATAATGCATGTTTTTTGACATGCAAAGGGTCGAGAAAATTGAAAATCACGAGAAAATTTTGAGAGAAGATCATCTTCTGAGAAACCCTCCAAAAACTTGGTTAATGTCTTCTCGTGTTAGATCTTCATTCATGTTGAGTTGGTTATAAGTGTATAGCCATCACATAGCTCTGAGATTGTACCTAAAACTATGTTATATTGGGAAATATGATGCATGTTATCATGTTTAAATGTCTGTAAACAGTTTTCCTTGTTCTTGTTGCAATATTGCATTGAAATCTTTAGGAATCACACAGATCTCATCCTTATTGATAGTTTAGTAGCATTTGCAATTTCATTTTTCAGAAGATATTTCATTTGGTATTGAAAATAAGTAGTTTAAAATCACTTCTCCTTCATTTTGTTGACAGAGATTACTTTTAAGCCTTTGGGGGTACCTTAGGCATGATTTGATCATAGATTTTGATGTTTAATTGAGTCCTTTAACTCAAGCTTTTGTGTTGAGGTCTCAAATATTGTGTGAAGAGTGAAAACCTTGACCTCCATTTATGTATCTCTTCTATTTGAAATAAAATCCCGACTATTTTGAAGCATTTTGTCGATAGTTATTCAAATATTTTAGAGGTTATCAGAGATCCAAAGCATAGTCAAGTTTGTCTTGTCAATATCCCACCAATAATCATTCTAAACAACTAATCCTACCCCATACTACCCCTGTTTTGACCTATATACCCACAAAAGATCAAAATCCATTTACTAAAGTATGTAGAATAGATCAGGATTTCAAAATATCTTCAATAACCCTTGCATTGCATTGAAATTATATCCATAATCTAGAAGTGAAAACTTGTTAAAGTTAGATTTGGAGTGTTGATGATATTTTCCCAAGGCCCCTTCATACGATTTACACAAATTGAGGGATATCTTCATCTCCTTCACCATTTTAGGGTTACAAAATAGGTCCTCTTACCTTGGTTGAAAGGCACAACCTAAAATAGTTAGGACAAGATCAAGTCCTATTTGAGTGCTATCCATCTCTCCAAAATTTTGAGTGATAGTTAGATCACATCCCCGACTACAAAACAACATACATCATGATCTATCTATCTTCAAGCTTCATGCCATATCTTTGATGCTGCTCAGACTGAAAAGGAGAAAAAAATTGGGTACTAATAGATGGAGCATGTGAGGTAATGGAATAAATAGATGAGAAATCGTGAGCCTACCATGTGCCATTAAAGACTAATAAAATAAACATTGGAATTGAAGACACCCTAAAGGAAGTGGTAATTGGTGATTATTGATCGAGAACCAGAGGTTACAAAAATCATTGAACTATTATGTGATATTTAGGATATTTTCCCAAGAGGATACCATGAGTTAATGGGTATGTATCCATCATTAGGATTAATGAAAATCAAACTCAAAGAGGCCTTACTAGCTGAATCCTAATCTGCACGTTAAGGTGAAGAATGAAATTGATAAAATGTTGAATTCATGCATTATTGATCCCATCAAGAGTCATATTGGATAAATCCCTATGGTTATAATCATTAAAAAGTATGGTAGGATAAGGATTTGTGTTGAATATAGAGTTATGAATGCTTCATGTTTCATTGATCCCTTTCCCATGTCATTCAATGAGGATATCCTAGATGGTGTTGTAGGGTGCGAGATATATTCTTTTATAGATGGATTTTAGGATACTATCGTGTTAGGATCACACACGAGGTCTGAGAAAAGACAAATTTTACAGCTGAATGTGGATGATTTTCTTACATGGTTATGCCCTTTGGCCCGAGGAATTTACTAGTGTTGTTCTCGCATATTATTGTTTAATTATTTTACAACTTCATTCATAAATTTATTCAGGTATATTTGGATGATTGGATGGTGTATGGACTAGTTAAACACTATTATGACTTCTTAAGGTTGATGTTTGAATGATGTAGGAAAAATTAGTATCTCCTTGGATGCTAAGAATTATATCTTCGTGACACCATTTGACACTTTTCTTAGAAACATCATCTATAAAGAAGAATTGCTAGTAAACCTAGCTGCATTAATTGCATTCATCCAACCAATCAAAGTGAAGTGTGTGGATAACCTAGACATACTATTTATTACCATGAGTTTATTAATGGATATGTAAATATTTCCATGCCACTTGAAAATTTGTTAAAGGAAAACAAAAAATTCTTTTGGGGTGATGCACAAAAACTAACATTTGAGGCTTTAAAGGAAAAAACCACCATGTCTATATTACGCTTCACTTCGTGAGTAAACCATTCCATGTTCATATAGATGCGTTTGATACAACCATGAGCATAGTTTTGGCCCAACCTAGAGAAGGGGATGTAGATCATCCAATATATTTTACAAGTAGGAAGTTGACGTACGGTGAGGATAGTCACATAACCATAGATCATAAAGCATTGTCAATGGTGTACACACTTCACAAGTTTAGACAATATCTGCTAGCCATACCATTTATTTTCTACATTGATCACATGGAACTTAAATATCTAGTTAACAAGATAGTTTTGCAAGGGAAAAATTTTCATTAGATCATTTTATTTCAAGAGTTTGATTTCTTAGTTATAGTTAATTCGACAAGAGAAATTTGGGACGAAACCACTTATCATGGAGTAACTTAGGTGAGGACATGCAAAGCATAGAGGACACTATGTTAAATTATTAGTTGTTTAGACTACACCACCCATTAGCTGATTTAGATTACATTGTAGTATTCTTGTGCATTGGAGTTACGCTTGAAGGTATGAAGAAACTCAAGAAAAAGTAGCTATCAATTCACATGGTGCCCTACTAGCTAATTGGAGGAGATTTATATAAAATGGGTAGATATGATTTCTTACGCATTTGTGTATTAGAGCATGATCGTGAAGCTATCATGAAAGAAGTGTATGGAAGAATAGATAGAGTTCATTATGTAGGTGAAGAAATAACATGCAATATTTACTCATAGGATTATAATAGGAGACACTCTATAAGGATACCAAGAAATTTGTTAAGGCCTCGTGACCATTTTCAAATGATAGGTCAACTAGGAAATTGGGATGAGATATTGTTACACCCTATAGAAAGTGAAAAACCATTTGATAAGTGGATAATAGACATTGTTTGCCCCATTGCACCAATTACGTGAAGGAAAAGTCCACATTACATTATAACATATACAAATTACTTGACAAGATGGGAATAAGTTGTGTCTCGCAAAGAATTGAACTACAACTACAACAATAATATCTATATGGGAAAATATCATTAGTAGGTATGACTCCATTAAGCCTTACTAGTGATTGTGGAAATCACTTGCTGAATGAGACAACAAAATATTGTTGTCATAGTTCATGGTAGATAATCACAAGAATACCCCCTATCACCCATAATCCAATGGTATCAGTAAAGTATTTCATTAAAATTTTAGGACAAACATTTATAAAGATATGTGATGTAGGAAGAAAATATTTGGATGTCAAAGTCTCAATTGAGTTATGGGAATATAAAACTACATACATGAGATTGAATACATCCACACCTTTTCAATTGGTGTTTGGTGTGGAAGTATTTTTCATGTGGAGTTCATTCTACCCTCGCCGCACATTACACACACGGGAGGAATCAATGATGAAAATCGGTGGATGAGTGCATTGATAAACTAATGTAATTAGATGAGCAAAGGCACAATTGTGCGATGGAGTGAAAAGGCATATAAAGCAAGGGAAAATTATTGGCATGACAAAAATTTAAGAATAAGTCTATTGTAGTAGGGAAGATGGTGCTTTTGTATGACTAAGAGTTTGCACACCATCCTAATAAGATTAATGCACATTGGTTGCGACCATTTCTAGTAACCAAAATATTTGAATCAAGTACATGTAAATTATAGTCTTTGAATGGAATTATGTTTCCTAGTTAATTTTGGTGGCTCAAACATGCAACCATATCTCAGATCTTGAAAGGGTCGAGGTGTCCGAGACCACAATGGAACCATCCCCAAGTTGTTGGACCTTGTGAGCTTGGGATGATCTCGGAGAAGGCCGGTTACTCTATCTATCTCTAGTGTTACTTTTACTCCTAGTGTTGAAAGGGATAACTAAGCTAAGAATTCCAAGGGACTAGGGATAACATAACTTAAACTACACTAAAAGGTGATAGCACTAGAAAATAGGGATGAACACTATCCTTACGAGAAATAATGACAGGAATGTATGAGAGGGGCTAGGCACGAGTAGCACAATAAAACACACATTAACCAAATTGTTCTTATGGAAAAAAACCAAATATGGATCTGTAAGAGACCAAAAATAACACAATAATATGCAATGTAAGAGAAGAGGCAAGAAGAAGGAACGAAAACATGCTAGGATAGAGAATCGTCACAAAATGATGCTTCCATTACTTCCAAAAGTGCATAGAACTATTACAATCATAAGGAGGCCGATATCCACATGCAAGAGCCAAACATGGAGGTCTGCAACTCAAAATACAAAAATATGGAGTCCTTAGCAAAGCATGTGTAAGGATCCAAAGTATCCAACATAACAAATGATCCTTACTCTTACATTTATAGATGAATCTATGGAGACAAAAAGGAAAAGGAGGGAAAACCTAAATTTTAAACATAACTACCAACAAGAAGAATTCAATGTCTGCAAATCCACTTGGAAATATGTGAAATACACTTCCCCATGTCTGTTTGACGTGTTGAAGAAAAGAGAGTGGATCATACTAAATTGGGTGGTTGGAGCAATCAGATCTGCTCATCAATGTTTAGAGAGACGTTTTCCCAATTCTTACCTACCAGATCCACCAGAATTTGAATTTTGAATTTTTGACACTGTAGCTAATGTCGCAGCTTTTGACAAGTCCTAGCACACGCTGATCTGAGCTCTGTAGCTGATGATATGGCTGTCAGAAGATGTCAGAGTCATCAGCATATACAAGACACGTGACATGTGCTAATTAGCTAAGATGGTGGCCAAATGTATAATTATTTGTCATTTTTGCCACGTGTTAATCATTCATTTGTTGTGAGGATTCGACACCATGTTTGGTTGCAAACGGCATATTGAGCATGTCAAGAGAAGATCTGGCACAGAAGGGCATGGGGAGAAAACAAAGGAAAGTGTGGATGAGAGCACGCGCAATGCGCACGGGAGATGATTCAAACCGGTGAGCAGAGAATGTATGGTTAAGGTGTAACTATTAAAAAGTAATGGGTGCGGCACACGAAGGGTGGAAGGAAATTGACTTAGAAGAAGGTGAATGGTCGGAAGGTAGGAATGAGAGAGAATTGGAAGGGGAAAAGGAAACAGGTGCGCAGGTAAACTGCTACCAAGGAAATGTGCCAAATGATTCTGAGTGCATGCAACTTCTTCAATAGATAACTTAGGGCCAGAATGTGTATGTATGTTATCGAACTTACTAGGGTATTTATTTAGATAATAGTTACTTTAATGGGAGTAGGATGAACCCTTATTATAAATAAGCTTCTTTTTTTTGTTTTTAATAAATCACTATTTCCATTTAGATTAGATTTCCTTTTGTTTTATTTTGATTTTTTTGTTATAATACATGCATTCATGCACAAGAGCTAACTATTATATGTTATATTGATGCACAAATGACCACACATGATTTTTGTGTGGGGTGAAGAAGATGTAGGTTTATGAAACAAAAAATAAAGGAAAAATACTTGAATAAAGTTTGATGAATGAGTGTGTGTTGGGGTGAGCGAATTGTGCATGATGGAAAAATATATTGGTGCCTGTGTAGAAAGAATTGTTAATGAATAGATATGATGTGAAGATTTATTTAAGTTGGTGGAATTTCTTAGATTGGAAACCACATGAAGAGAGAGTGCACAATGTAATTCGAGGGAGGAAATGAAAAGATAGACTACTTGGAAAGTTTCGCATCGGTAGAATGTGTACGGTGTAAGAAGATGCACATAAGAGGGTCTATAACCTATAAATTAGTGGCACATGATAAGGTTATAGACTACCGCACGTGAGAGAAAGTGGAAGAAAAAGGGAAAAAGTAGAAAATTGAATTAAAGATAAAAAAGAGGTGGTAGGTGATGAGAAATTAATGAGGTCAGAAAATAAAAAGGCTATAAAAGCATAAATAAAAAAATTCACTCACCTTGCATTTGAAAATTTGTGCACGAAAGATCTAAATTGTGATAAGTGTGAAGTGTGAAAGAAAACTATAAAATATGAGAATGAAGGAGAACAAGATAAAAGTTTAAGTGGACAAGAAAATATGCACACAACCTTGAGTTCAAAGAGATCCCTTAGTATAAATGGACTCTAGGAGATAAAGGGTGTGGAAGCACACAAATAATAGGGTTAAAAGGTGGAAAAAATAATTAGGGAAAGAAGTGACTCGTAGGGTGCAGCTAGGGCACAAATTTTAAGTGGATGAGAGCAAGGAATTGAGAAAGGACTTGGTGATTCAACACCAAGGGCACAAGTTAAATATGTAAGTGGTTTATTTTCACCACCTAGGGCACACATTTCATGGATTTCGGGGTTTGAGTAGTTGGAAAATGACAATGGAACCAAATAATTCACCAAAGAATAGAAGAACATCAACAAATCCCTAGATTATTGGTTTTATGAAATGTTATATCCGTAAGATGTTGTTATCGGTAAACCATAGGCCTCATAGTTGAAAAAGTGTAAAATTAGTGATTACAATCATAGAATGCAAGCCCATGAGACCAATATTAGAAATGATGTCTTAAAGGAGATGGAAAAAGGGATGGAAGAAGGGAAGATTGTCCTTGATGAACAGTTTTGGAAGGATTTGGAAAGTGCGAGAGTCTTGCAGGTTGTATGAGTCTTTTTCTTAAGAAAATGCATGCACTTATACTAGTGGATTTTTTCAAGAGTGCATGAAGATTATTTTTACTTCCCGGGAAGAAGAATGTATTTTACTTGTGTATTGTATTAGAAGGGTAAGCTGGGCTATGTGAAAATGGAGTAGATACCAAAGTAGATTTTAATGATGAAGACACGGTTAAGGATACATTAACCAAGTTCTAATACCAATGAGGGCGTCATGCATTCAATATTATTAACATATCTGATCTAGGTAATAGAGTGGCCACATGCCTAGTGAGATTAAATTTGGGAGCCTACGAGTGTTAGACAATATCATGCATAAGATGGTGTAGAAGACATAATACAAAATTTCCTTATTTATAGCTAAAGTCAACATAGAGGAGGCCAAGAACTAAGTAGATAGAGGAAAGAAGATCAATTGAAGTTATATACTCCTTTTGATTGTATTATGGGAGATTGGGATATTTGATGGTCCAAAAGATTAAATATGGGTCTACCCAATTGCGAATAAGTCTATGGTATAGAAATTTTCTAAGTATGGTTGTGATGACGATATCTTGAACCCGTAAAAGGTGCTCCTAGAAAAGGGTATAAAAGGATGCACAAAACATTTGAAAATGAATAACGCATTTGAAGATAACTTCCAATACATTTGGATGGGCAAGTAGAGTTCATATTATTGCAACACTTTTACCTTATTTTATTTATGTTAAGTAATAGGGAGATAGGGCCATGGTGAAAATACCATTTGCATTGGTAGAAAAATGCTTCTAGGCCACTATTAACCACATAAAATATGTACAAAAGTTAACGTACAATGAAGACAACGTATATGTTGACTACCACACACTACACCTAACATATGTGTATCTATCTAAGGCACCATATGTAGAGACCTTGAGATAGATAATATAGTGATGCACCCCATAAATTTAGTAGTGGGTAAGAATTATTGTAGGGTATATATATCTCTCGATTGAAGATCAAGGGGGAAATAAAATGGTTTTATGACCTTGAGATGCCGTAACCTCTAAATATGAAGTAGACGGTGGGTATCCCCAAGTGCAAGAGACAAGGAAAATCAAGAGGAGGAGATAAAGAGAAAGAATATGATTCCATAGTTAACCATAGCACAAGGAAACATATATAGCAAAGGAATCATGAGGCAAGCTCTTTTCACCCACTTAAGGAGTCTCCATTATCAAGGGCACACAATCCTATTCATGTAAAGAACAATGTGAGTGATATATGTCATTGATGAAGAAGAAGAGGACTTAGAGAAAAAGGTTCTCTGAGAAGATACGGTGCATGAAGAGGGGATACCACAAGATGAGGAAAAGGAGATAGTGAAATAGGAGGAATAAGATCTAACATAGGAGGAAGATGTAACATCCTCAATTTATACCTTAGAACAAGTGAATTTTTTTTTGATAATTGCATCCTGGTTCTAAATACATAATTTAGAACTCACAAATCAAATAACCATTCTTATAACAGACAACCATATGCAGCTGTAATGACTCGGAGTACCTCCGATCTATTCATTCCATGACTCGGTAATCTACCGATCTATTCATGAGTAATAAGAGTTGGCGTTTTTATTTAACACTTCACTCTTGCGGTTCTCTTCCCTATTCTGGGATTCAGAATGCTCTGTCCAAGGAACCTAACTGAATAATTGTTACCATTATTCATCGGCATCTCATCCCTTAGACTAGGTGAATTAGGACAACGCAATCAGCAGCTTGCGATACTTTGGCCAAAGATTTGAAACATACTGTTTATGTCTCGTATTCCTTAACGGCATACTCATCAATCTGGAATACGCCCTTCACCCCATTCTTATGTTATATAGAATGTCTTATACCGACTTCTGTCAGTCCTTCCTATCACAACTTAATCACTCGGAGACAGATTATCAAGGTGATAATGTTATATGGATGCCCACGAGGATTAGGGATACGATGACATACTGGTTTAACCCTGCAGTTAAACCAGTGTGTCATGATACCCCGAATCTCCTAGGCAGCCTTATAACATGACCACCTTCCTAATCGGTCCCTGAGTAACTCGTTCGAGATCAAAGTGTAAATCTTAGCGATCAATGCAAAGGGTGTCATCATAAGTCACCTGCATTGTTGTAACTTCGAGAAGATCCTAATCTTCTTGGAGGTACCTGCAGTTGACTTGTGCCGTCAACCTTTAAATACGCCTCGAAAATATTTACTTAATAATATGTGTTTCGCACGTTGAGTTTTAAATTACATGAAAGACTTTCCCCTAAGGTTAGCCTTTCCCGATCCCTGGATTCTTCGTCTTAAGATGACCTTCCTCAATAAAACCGATTACATGGTAGAGGTAATAAGGTCAAGATCTCATCAAGGAGTTATTAGAATATACATGATTCTAAAACAACAAAATTGGACAATATCTCATAATCTTCACATGAGATTGTCATCTGAACCCCATTAGATTTATATCAGTTCTCTTAACTGAATTTATATCATTCTTATTAGCATCAAGATATAAATGGTTAAGAATCCAATTTAATGTTGTCCTGTCATGCTCAGGACTAGGGATTAGTAATTTAATTCAGCTTGATTAGCGTTCTGCTTAAGTTCATTTTAGCCCTATCTTTTAGAAAGACAATGATTTAAATTTCAATTTAGCTTTCGATAGAACAAATTAGAACTACTAAACACTCATAAGAATTCAATCACATTTTCTTATAAGCTTTCATTGACAATCACAAAAGCATCGAAATTACACAAGATAACATTGCCACTCACGGTATATAAACCGCGAGAAGGTCAACTATCGAATTAAGAATACAACACATAAGTAACAAATACTTATTTCCATTCCTTTCTTAACTATACAAATACATTTTAGGCATTCAAACATACTTGATACAATACTCAACGTAAAAGAAACATCTTTCCACATTTAGTACATTTAGAAAATCAAGCTGTAATTCATTATAATTCAAATTAAACAATCTGATCATCCGGTCAGATCTGCATTGCTTTTACCACTTACGGCAACCATCTGCAAAAATAGTCAACATGAGTCAGTTCGATGAACTGAGCATGATAAGCACTAACTTTTAAAACAATTGCAATCCGTCAATTGTTTTCATTAAACACCCTGTTTAAATGAGATCAATTCTCCAAACAAATAAACATATTCAGACTATGCCTTTTGAAATACAAAAATGGCTACAAATGTGTAACTCTATCATCGTTACAAAATAGTCTTAAACACTTCTCAATTATTTCATCAAATATTAGAAATCAAGAACGAAAGTATCCAAAGCAATTATCTTGAATCCAAGATCAGCAATATTGAACAAATCGTTACTTTCATCGTAAAAGGAATATCATAACAAATCGTGATTCCATCAATATGATACAAAAACAATTCCAACTCATTAAATGATATCGACATGCATTGTTATGATAGAAGAGAAAGAAACAAATCATTCACATTTCCCTTCACACAAGCTCATGACTCGTACTGTCTCCTCATATGGAAAGCCTTCATCCTACATGCATACGAATAAGTCCGACGAGCCATAAGAAAAATCACTGTTTAAATAAAAATCAAACATAGCAAAGCTTCTATACAGTAGCTAACACGCATATAGTGATGAATATCAACTAACAGACTCACAAGACCTTCCACAAGAAGTGGCAAACTAGATGGGTTTCTCCACATTGCCTGTCGAGGTGCAGTCGACGGCTTAGTTCAGTCTAGCTTAAAACAGGATAGTTTTGCAACAAATACTAACATGATAATAATCCCGCACATAAACCTATAGCCCAAGCTAGTCCCTTCTAAACACAAGAAGGCTTTTCGACCGAAGGTCAAAATCAAGAACTTTTATTATATCGCGGCCAACAACAAACTTCATCGCATTAAGCAATTTGATGTTTCCATAAGACTATGCGAAGATTATCCTACAAATTCCGTAACATACAAAACCTCATCCAACTAGGAAAAAAAGAAAGGAAACATATCATTTCGTATTTACATCTCAGACGCAATCGGAATCGGGACGTATAGCATTCACGATTCATTTATACAAGGCCACATTACTTAATATAAATCATTACTCAGAAATCCCACAATGTTTAAAAACAAATTATACCAAGTCAAGTTTTAAGCGAGGAAAAATAAAATACGGGATAACTTCCATGAATTCAATCGAACCCAAACAACAGTGGCAAGACAAATTGTTGCAATGATTCCATCTGGGCAAATCAATGGTGTACATAAAAAAATCAGGCAAAAGCAAATTTAAATACTGATTTCAACACAAGGAACCCGACTGACCCTTTGCAATTCTTCGCACAAGTTTTGCAGAATGTAAACGTAAAAATACACCCAAAGAATGCGTACCATAAAATCCTTGCAACACAAAGGTATTCTTACAAATAATGAGAGGTCTTAGTACATGTTATTCCCTCAAGTCACTGGCTCATCAATTACCAATATTCAATTATATTTAACTTGAACAGAGGTCCAAATATAAGTAAATCATTCAATCGACTCCGCAGAGTCATTCTGATTACAACAAAATATGAATATATACATATTACATACTGCTAACGGGTTGAAACCCATAACCACAAAGCAAGGAATACACAATTTCCAAAAAGGGTGCAATGAAATACTGAAACACAATAAGTTATTCATTCAAAATAACTTAAAATACCATAGCGAAGCCCTACTAGGTTCTGTAACCTTCACCAATGATAACCACCACAAACTTGCAAAGAAGTCCAATAAGACTGAACATTCACACAAAAGTCCAACAGTATCTTTTCCGACAAGAATCAACAACAAGCCTCATCAACAAGTTTCTATCAACAAGTTTCTATTGTATCCTGAACCAAGTAAGAGAAGCATGCACGGGTTCCCCGGAGCCGGGAAGATACCTTCAAGCACATGTTACACAAACTTACGCGAGAATGTGAAGAACAATAAAATAGAGAATAGTTCGAAATACATCACACACCCATTAAGGGTTAAATTTGAAAACGAAACAGCATAAAGATACAGTACCAAATCACACAAGACAACCATAGGAAATCATCTATTTCCATAAGTCATTTGAACAGAGTTGTTCTAATGAAATCACTTGAAAGACAGCAAGATTTTTAAAGGTTAGGGCCTAACATGCCTGGATTTTTGCTCAAAATTCCGAAGCAGACCACTGAAAGAGCTCAGACTTCCTTTTCCTTTTCCAAGTTAGAGCGACCAACAAGATTTTGCTATCTCCATGACATATATACTTTCCTTGCCAGAGAAAAGAGCTAGATACCCTCATACTTTCCATGCAACTCCAAGAAGAAGGCGAGTGCGAAGAACCGGTGAACGAGCGAAGGAAAACCGAAATTCGCGATAAGCCAAACAAACCAACAACTTTCCAATTTGCATGTCTTTCGTGAGTTCCGAGCTCGACTTCCAAGCTCATTAATTGCATTCACTCCAATTTTCTCGCTTAAACTCAATCGCCACCGACCGCCAAAATTGGCGATGCAGATAAATAAAATCTCCGGACCATTTTCAATCTTAGCGACTGCCACGCGTCGGCTCAGTTAGCCGTTTCTAAAACCTCCGCCAATACCTCGTCTTCATACTTATCCAATGCATTTAATTACATAGAAAATTCCGCCCATGGTTCGCACCCCTCCATAGGCCCCTTTACATTCTTGCTCACTAGTTAGGTTAGTAACTTAGGTTAGAATTTAGGATAACACCTAGTCTAACCACTTTACACATAGTTGATGAGTTTTCTAACCGAAATTTCCGTTTCACACCTTGAATCTCTGCTGATTCTAGTGATCATCTAAAAATTTTATGTTCTTTTCATGTGCAATCTACCTTTGCTTTATGGTCAGCTAACCAATTGACACCGATAACAATGTCATACGATCCTAAAGGTGCAACATAGAGATCAACTTCCGTGGAAAAATTAGGTAAGTCAAGGATTGCCCCAAAAAGACACATACTCTTTGTATGAACAGAATTATTACCATCTTTGCATGGTCAAGATTTATCCATTTTTCCAGCTTTTCTTTTAAGTTTAGAAGCAAGTTTATTAGATATAAAACATTCAAGTAGCTCTGTATCAAAAAGAATAGTGACAGTATGCCGAATAACTTACCCGTAACTTCTATAGGTGTCACTTGCTTTTCAGCTTGCTTGTCCGCATCTTTGCGGCATGTATCTTATCTTTGCTTGATTACGATCATCCTTCTTCAAAGGGCACTGATTTGCGTAGTGATCTTTGCCACAATTGTAGAAGCCTCCTACGAGTCCCTTTTAGGCTCAAAGTTGCCTCCAGTTTTGTAATTGTCACGTTGTCCTCCATAGGGCTTCTGCCCATTATTATAATTTTTAACAAAATTATCCCTTACATTTCCAGCAGGCTTATTTACTACTGCTTTCTTATTGTTATCTCCTAGAAACTTACTCTTGTTTCCAAACTTTTTCCATGGTCCTTTTCTGGGTGCAAGAGAGGTTGAAGAAGGGTTTGCAGTCTTCTTCCGCACTTCCTCTTTATGAGCAGAAATAGCCTTTAATTTCTATTCTTGCCTTATGGCCTTTTCAACAACTCCTTCCATAGTGGTTGGACTGTGAACATCGACCTCTCCCCCTATCACAGGATTCAATCCCATGATGAATTTCCGTATTCTGAACTTCTCGTCAGTTTGATACTGCGGTACATACTTGAGGAGTTTTGTAAACCGCTCCCAGTATTCAGTTACCGTTAGCTTCCCTTGAGCTAAGTTCTGAAATTCTGTCATTTTCTGATCATAGAAAAGTTATGGCAGCCAACGTTTCCTAAAATAGCCTTTAAATTGATCCCAAGTAATATTGGTCTCATCAATGTTTAGTTCAGCTTTACGGCTATCCCACCACAAAGATGCTTCGTGGGAAAGCTGATAGGCTCCCAAATAGCTTTGGTTTCTCTGAGAAGTTCCTTATTGCAAAGTACTTCTCCATTTCGCTGAGCCAGTTCTCAGCTCCATCTCCTAATGTGGTGCCATCATACTTAGGTGGACTTATCCTTTTTATATCATTAGTGAGTTCACGCTAACTCGGCCTTTTTGTTTTCTCGGTTGGACAGTGCATTCCCAAAGATTAACATCAACACCCATGTCGGGGTTGTCCTCAGGAGGTTGCTGATTATTATTATCAGCTTCTTCATCCTCCTCATTTCCCATCACCTTTGTTCAAGTACAACTAAGCGATCTCTTGTGTCCAACAGGGCAGCAAGGATCTCATCAAGTTTCTGGGTTGTTGCCGCTCCTCCTTCAGGTGGAGCATTACTCGCAACGTTCCCCCTTGTTCTAACCATTTTCTCGTTACAAGAAAATTTAGGTTTTTATCGATTATGGACACATAGGTCCAAGAGTCAGAACCTTCACTCGATACCAAGATGTAACATCCTCAATTTATACCTTAGAACAAGTGAATTTTTTTTTGATAATTACATCCCGGTTCTAAATACATAATTTAGAACTCACAAATCAAATAACCATTCTTATAATAGACAACCATATATACTGTAATGACTCAAGTACCTCCGATCTATTCATTCCATGACTCGGTAATCTACCGATCTATTCATGAGTAATATAAGAGTTGGCGTTTTTATTTAACACTTCACTCTTGCGGTTCTCTTCCCTACTCGGGATTGAGAATGCTCTGTGCAAGGAACCTAACTGAATAATTTTTACCATTATTCATCGGCATCTCATCCCTTAGACTAGGTGAATTAGGACAACGCAATCAGCAGCTTGTGATACTTTGGCCAAAGATTTGAAACATACTGTTTATGTCTCGTATTCCTTAACGACATACTCACAATCTGAATACGCCCTTCACCCCATTCTTATGTTATATAGAATGTCTTATACCGACTTCTGTCAGTCCTTCCTATCACAACTTAATCACTCGGAGACAGATTATCAAGGTGATAATGTTATATGGATGCCCACGAGGATTAGGGATACGATGACATACTAGTTTAACCCTGCAGTTAAACCAGTGTGTCATGATACCCCGAATCTCCTAGGCAGCCTCATAACATGACCACCTTCCTAATCGGTCCCAGAGTAACTCGTTCGAGATCAAAGTGTAAATCTTAGCGATCAATGCAAAGGGTATCGTCATAAGTCACCTGCATTGTTGTAACTTCGAGAAGATCCTAATCTTCTCGGAGGTACAGCCCTGCAGTTGACTTGTGCCATCAACCTTTAAATCCACCTCCAAAAGATTTACTTAATAATATGTGTTTCACACGTTGAGTTTTAAATTACATGAAAGACTTTCCCCTAAGGTTAGCCTTTCCCGATCCCTAGATTCTTCGTCTTAAGATGACCTTCCTCAATAAAACCAATTACATGGTAGAGGTAATAAGGTCAAGATCTCATCAAGGAGTTATTAGAATATACATGATTCTAAAACAACAGAATTGGACAATATCTCATAATCTTCACATGAGATTGTCATCCGAACCCCATTAGATTTATATCAGTTCTCTTAACTAAATTTATATCATTCTTATTAGCATCAAGATATAAATGGTTAAGAATCCAATTTAATGTTGTCCTGTCATGCTCAGGACTAGGGATTAGTAATTTAATTCAGCTTGATTAGCGTTTTGCTTAAGTTCATTTTAGCCCTATCTTTTAGAAAGACAATGATTTAAATTTCAATTTAGCTTTCGATAGAACAAATTAGAACTACTAAAAATCATAAGAATTCAATCACATTTTCTTATAAGCTTTCATTGACAATCACAAAAGCATCCAAATTACACAAGGATAACATTGCCACTCCGATATATAAACCGAAGAAGGTCAACTATCAGAATTAAGAATACAACACATAAGTAACAAATACTTATTTCCATTCCTTTCAGAACTATACAAATACATTTTAGGCATTCAGCATACTTGATACAATGCTCAATGGAAAAGGAACATCTTTCCACATTTAGTACATTTAGAAAATCAAGCTGTAATTCATTATAAATCAAATTAAACAATCTGATCATCCGGTTAGATCTGCATTGATTTTACCACTTACGGTAACCATCTGCAAAAATAGTCAACATGAGTCGGTTGATGAACCGAGCATGATAAGCACTAACTTTTAAAACAATTGCAATCCGTAAATTGTTTTCAATAAACACCCCTGTTTAAATGAGATCAATTCTCAAACAAATAAACATATTCAGACTATGCCTTTTGAAATACAAAAATGGCTACAAATGTGTAACTCTATCATCGTTACAAAATAGTCTTAAACACTTCTCAATTATTTCATCAAATATTAGAAATCAAGAACGAAAGTATCCAAAGCAATTATCTTGAATCCAAGATCAGCAATATTGAACAAATCGTTACTTTCATCAGAAAAAGGAATATCATAACAAATCGTGATTCCATCAATATGATACAAAAACAATTCCAATCGTTAAAATGATATCGACATGCATTGTTATGATAGAAGAGAAAGAAACAAATCATTCACATTTCCCTTCACACAAGCTCATGATGCAGTCTGCCTCCTCATATGGAAAGCCTTCATCCTACATGCATACGAATAAGTCCGACGAGCCACAAGAAAAATCACTGTTTAAATATAAATCGAACACATGAAAGCTTCTGTATAGTAGCTAACATGCCTATAGTGATGACTATCAACCAACAGACTCATAAGACCTTCCACAAGAAGCGGCAAACTAGATGCGTTTCTCCACATTGCCTATCGAGGTGCAGTCGACGGCTTAGTTCAGTCTAGCTTAAAACAGGATAGTTTTGCAACAAAGACTAACATGCTAACAATCCCGCACATAAACCTATAGCCCAAGCTAGTCCCTTCTAAACATAGTAAGGCTTTTCGACCCAAGGTCAAAATCAAGAACTTTTATTATATCGCTGCCAACAACAAACTTCATCACATTAAGCAATTTGATGTTTCCATAAGACTATGCGAAGATTATCCTACAAATTCCGTAACATACACAAAGCCTCATCCAACTAGGAAAAACAGAAAGGAAACATATCATTCGTATTTACATCTCGTACGCAATTGGAATCAGACGTATAGATTTCACGATTCATTTATACAAGGCCGCATTACTTGATATAAATCATTACTCAGGAAATCCCACAATGTCAAAACAACAAAGATACCAAGTCAAGTTTTAATCGAGGCAAAAGAAAATATAGGATAATTTCCATGAATTCAATCGAACCCGAACAACAGTGGCAAGAAAAATTGTTGCAATGATTCCATCTGGGCAAATCAATGGTGTACATAAAAAAATCACGCAAAAGCAAATTTAAATACTGATTTCAACACAAGGAACCCGACTGACCCTTTGCCAATTCTTCGCACAAGTTTGCACAGAATGTAAACGTAAAAATACACCCAAAGAATCTGTACCATAAAATCCTTGCAACACGAAGGTATTCTTACAAATAACAGAGGTCTTAGTACATGTTATTCCCTCAAGTCACTGGCTCATCAATTACCAATATTCAATTATATTTAACTTGAACAGAGGTCCAAATATAAGTAAATCATTCAATCGACTCCGCAGAGTCGTTCTGATTACAACAAAATATGAATATATACATATTGCATACTGATAACGGGTTGAAACCCATAACCACAAAGCAAGGAATACACAATTTCCAAAAAGGGCGCAATGAAATACTGAAACACAATAAGTTATTCGTTCAAAATAACTTAAAATACCATAGCGAAGCCCTACTAGGTTCTGTAACCTTCACCAATGATAACCACCACAAACTTGCAAAGAAGTCCAATAAGACTGAACATTCACACAAAAGTCCAACAGTATCTTTTCCGACAAGAATCAACAACAAGCCTCATCAACAAGTTTCAATCAACAAGTTTCTATCAACAAGTTTCTACTGTATCCTGAACCCAGCAAGAGAAGCATGCACGGGTTCTCACGGAGCCGGAAGATACCCTTCAAGCACATGTTACACAAACTTACGCCGGAATGTGAAGCACAATAAAATAGAGAACAGTTCGAAATACATCACACACCCATTAAGGGTTAAATTTGAAAAACGAACAGCATAAAGATACAGTACCAAATCACACAAGACAACCATAGGAAATCATCTATTTCCATAAGTCATTTGAACAGAGTTGTTCTAATGAAATCACTTGAAAGACAGCAAGATTTTTAAAGGTTAGGGCCTAACATGCCTGGATTTTTGCTCAAAATTCCGAAGCAGACCACTGAAAGAGCTCGGACTTCCTTTTCCTTTTCCAAGTTAGAGCGACCAACAAGATTTTGCTATCTCCATGACATATATACTTTCCTTGCCAGAGAAAAGAGCTAGATACCCTCATACTCGCCATGCAACTCCAAGAAGACTGGTGCGAAGAACCAGTGAACAGGCAGAAGGAAAACCGAAATTCGCGATAAGCCAAACAAACCAACAACTTTCCAATTTGCATGCCTTCTCGCGAGTTCCGAGCTCGACTTCCAAGCTCATTAATTGCATTCACTCCAATTTTCCCGCTTAAACTCAACTGCCACCGACCGCCAAAATTGGCGACAGACAAATAAAATCTCCAGACCATTTTTAGTCTTGGTGACTCTGCCACATCGGCTCAGTTAGCCGTTTTAAAACCTCCGCCAATACCTATCTTCATACTTATCCAATGCATTTAATTACATAGAAAATGCCGCCCATGGTTCGCACCCCTCCATAGGCCCGTTTACATTCTTGCTCACTAGTTAGGTTAGTAACTTAGGTTAGAATTTAGGATAACACCTAGTCTAACCACTTTACACATAGATACTAACTTAGAACATCAGCTCTTAGCCTAGGTCTAGGTTAGATTAACACTAATCTAACCCCTAGGTTAGGTTTAGTTTTAGGTTACTAATCATTAATAATTCCAGTTAGGTCTACATTCTGTACACTCAGAAAAAGACCTACAACATACATTCTCGAACAGGGTTAGCTCCTGTTCCGCCTTAGGCTACAGAATTATATGAAACCGAATTATTATCTGGTCCACGATTGAGACCCTCCAGATATACTTCGATATCGGGAACCAATCCATTTCACATGATCAACCTGAGTCATACTCCGGACTAGCTTATTCAATGCTTCTAGACCTTGCAACCTGTTCAAGGTCTGTAATTTTAATTCATCACGAACAAACTTAAAGCAATACTTGGATCAATTCAACTGATCCAAGGCTAGGTATTATAGAAGGGTAACTCTGTAATTCATTCCGAGATAAGATTAAACTCAGATACAAAATGAAAGAAATAAAAGAGTCCAATCATATTCCGACTACCAAGATCGTAATCTGCAAAGAAAATACAAGATACATATCAAGCATGATTTCTTAATCGAGGAACACATCCTTTTACAAGAAATCACATATCAACACTTGTATGCTCGGGAGGAAGTAAACAGTTCGAGGGTGCTACTGAGAAGATGTGGAAAAACTAGATAAGGTCCCTCACATTGAAAAATATCATGAAGAAGAGGAACATGGAAAGGAACATGAAGAAGAACATGAGGAGGATCATGAGGAAAAAAGGGAATAATGAAAGAAGGAGGTAACAAAGAATAAGTAATAGGGAAAGGCCAAGGCACCTTGGAGGGGAAATGAGCCGAGAGTAGATTAATATATTGTAAGATACCCCAAGAAGCCATGCGCATGAGGAATAAAATGAAGGATACCTCTATAAAAACCTCATATGTCATACCTCAATGATCCATAAAATTTTATAAGGTCTAGGTTTCAAATATTGGTGCCAATGACAAATCTATTATGATGGGAGATGGTCGATAACACATTCTCCCTGCATGGATAAGGAAGATGCTCTCTTAGAACATATAAAAACATTGAAGATCCGAGTTCGAGGTAAGGAGTCAATAAAGATAAAATTAAAGAGGGATCTAGAAACGAGTGTTCTCTGTGGTCAAATACACAAAGCTCTCAAACAAGAAAACACCTAATGTGTTAGAAAATATGGCCACCGAGGTTGGAATAGTATTGGGTTTTAACTCGAATAATATCCTTACCAAATAAGGTATGTTTACCCTCATTAACACAAACCATTATATCCCAGTCCACATTCTAATTTGTGAACTCTCCCTCACTTTGTAAAAACATTTGAATGTAGGAATCATATTCAAAACCTACCAATGTTTGACGTTATCGGGATAGATGGTCTTGTCAATATTTAAATTTCATACTTACAATAAGGCGATCTTGTGTAATTTACAAATCTAGATCCCAATACTTCTAATATGTCTACTACATTATTCTCGCTTTCTTTCATGGTATGCTTATCTTTGAAGGAATCAAACATTTCAATTAAATACCAAACTACCTTCTTATATTGTTTCATTCTTTGATTTTTTGTTGCATACAACTTTTGAACTTGCTTGAATACAAGTTCGAATCCCCTTTAACAATAATGTCCCTAATACCATACCTCCAAGAAATCCTTAAACCCAAAATCAGTGCCTCATATTTTACAATATTGTTTGTGCATTCGAACTTGAGTTTGAAAGAAAATTTGAATTCTTCCTTATTTGGAGATATCAAGACAACACCAGCACCATTCCCAAATTTAGAAAAATCTCCATCAAACATCAAATTCCAAGGGGAACTAGGTTACTCAGATATTTGTATTTGTCAATTTCATGCTCCTTAAAATATACGTTACAAAAAAATTATCAACATCTACATTTGTATATAATACTTCATAAGAAGAATTGTTAGGATCTTCAATCAGATGTAACATCTTCTTTTCACCATACAATTTTACAAGGTTTCCTTCCACTGGTATGGTTGCATATGACATATCCATTTGTACACTTCCCCCCACACTAGCAGCCCATTTCCTTGATAATAGCATTCCCCATTTGGTTGGGAAATCCACAATAACCACATTCATAGTTAAGGATTTTCCTGTAAGATAACAATTACAATATTAACCCTTTAACATATCCAATCACCGACACTTCCCTTGAATCCATAGTTGTGCACTTTCCAAAGGTTGTTGTTACTTTGATATTTAATTCATTCATTACCTCAAGAGGCATCACATTGCATGAAGCTCCCGAATCAAACATACAGTTGTGCACCAACCTATCCTTGATGATTAAAGTAGTATAAAAAGGATCAACGTCAAGTTGAGACTCAACAAGTGAAGTACCCAAGTATACTTCTAGTCATATTTTATACCCTTAGAACAATAGTCTAATCTTATGCGTGTTGTCCTATCACCCAATCTGGTGTTGGGAAATCACTCGAGGCACACATGAGCATCAAGTGTCTCCTTTATGTGATTCTTATGATAATGCATCATCTTATAACAAATATTCAAATATAAATGAGCATAAAAGAACCATGCAACATTATAAAAACTTAGAATGAGTTATTATCTCATTGCATCTAGAAAAGTGAAATAACAAGAAGCGTATGGAAATGCTTCATAAAGAAATTAAATGCATAAGTATTATACTCCTGAACACATAGATGATTTATAACAGAGAATTATATTCATATTAACATATTCAATAACCACATTACAATCCCTTGAGGTCATGATAGACCCTTATATAATAATGTAGAGCCAAGTCATGCATCAAAACTACATTATGCTCATCACTTTACAAAAATGAATGTAGACCCATCCCTCTGAATGGGCCATCACTTACATAGCTCTCCTAATCCCTAACCCTTAAAATATTCCATTTTTTTCTACAGGGATTCACCTCTCTTTTCTCTCCTCCATACTCTACTTGCTTTCCCCCCCCACTTTCTTCTATCGACGTTTGCATTTATAGCCTTAACAACCTTTGTCATGCCTTTATAAAGTTATAGATAGGTTTTCAAGTGTCAAGGTGGTCCTCCATGGCAGCATTCCTTCTCGATACGAGCTCGCATTATTTGCAATGATGTCTTCTAGAACCTTCCATTGCATGCCTGAAATATTCCCTTTGTTATACCACGGTTGCAGTGGCACGTTATAAACAAGGGTCATGGTTTTCTTGTGTGCTTCTGGGATGTTGAATATGGCTAATTACAAAACATGTCATGCCTTGCGCACGCATGTCCCGTGTTCTACACAACACTACTAGAACCCTTCCCTATGTTCCTTTAACCCACATGCCCTTCTTTAACTAGGTCTCACGTGCCTATGCACCTTCTCATCCTTTTCTAATATTTTGGGGCCCAACATCACCACACACTACGCCTATTTTCGTCCTCGTAAACACTCTTTAATAAAGAATAAAGAATGACATATCCTTACAAAATGTTGGAAAGAAAGAATAAGGGAATGAAGAAATGGGGAAAAGAATGAAAGAATGGGGAACTTGTTTATTTCTAGAGGAGGAGAGGGAAATCCTTCCCTAATTCTACTTCTAACTTTCCCCAAGCATCAACCTCATTTTGAGCTAGGTGACAAAGGTCACCCACAAAGGTGCTCACTTCTTCAAAACTCAGCTCCTCTCCCTTAGCACTCATTGTCTCCATGATATCCTCTAGTTGTTTTCCCAAATCCTCGAGCGCGTCCATCTTCGAGTGATTTAGGGGTATAATTCCTTCATTGGTTCTTGATTGAGCCCCGCAAGGTCTCAATGGCCTCTAATTTATTTTCCACTTCAGCTAGGATTTTTCTTACTCATCCTTGTTCCCCTTATTCTTTTCTTGGAACTCCTTGAGTTCTGCTTCATGGGTGGAAACCAAGATACTTTCCACTCTATCCCTATCCATGTAATTATCATAGGCAGCCTTAGCAACTTGCATGGCATATTTTACATCGGTGAGGATCTTGTTGTATTGAGAAACAATTTCCATAACCTTCATCTTATTTTATTTTTCTTAGCACACCAACGCCTCTTTTGCAGATTCTAAGGCAAGCGATTCCTCTCCATAGTGATTATTTGGGGTCAAGTACTCTAGGAACCTGTAAGGCTGATCTATATTTTTGAGCAGCAATGTTAAGTCTGGATGCTTCAAGATAATGGCATCTGTGATCATCTTTATCTTCTTGTATGCCTCATGCACTCTTTCCTTCTCATCTTTTAACTCACGCCTTAATTGAGCATTGATTAGTTCCTCCTGCTTCAGTTCCTTTCTTTTCTCAAGGAGCTCTTCCTCCTTTTTCTCTAGCTTTACCTCTAGGAAATTCACCATGTCATTTATTTCAAAGAGTGTGGATTCAAACCCAACTGAAAATTTGTTGAGCACGTTGCATATTTGCTCATTTGATAATTATTGGGAGTTTACCAAGGGGTTTATTCCTTTTGTTTCTGGCACCTTCAACAATGATCCTTAGCTTATTTAAAATTTGGGCTCATCAATGTGGGACTCAAATTCCCATGATAACATTTTCCTCGTCCGAGGGTATGAACCTTCCTTATCAAATGAAGCCATAGCTAGGAACTATTCTATTGGCACAATTCTTTGGAAGTGGGTGTGTAAAACCTTGTTTAGATCATTGATGTAGCTCATTCCTTGGCCTTGTGCTACTTTTGTGCTCTTCCTCCCTATGTGTGCAGCCCTTTGAAAGCTTATAAGAAAAATTGGGATCTCCTTGCATGCTTCCATATTTGTTTCCTATGCTTTCCTCAACTTCTTTTAGCACCTCATCCGTGCTACATTCAACCTCTTGTTCCACCAGGTCCTTGATGATTTTCTCCACCTCTCTCTCGTGTCCTCATCTATATTTTCCTTTATGAGACTTGGGGTCCTTTGATACTTTTTATTTTCTTCTCTCTGCTCACACCCTTTCCTTGAGTCTCATCTTCTTCTTCGTCATCCTTCTCCTCATCCTCTTTGTTATACTCCTCATATCCTTCTTCCTTAGATTCATGAACCTCATATAATGGATGGTCTTCACCTCCTTTTGGATCATCATCATCATCCCCGTCACCGATGTAGGCATATAGACTCTCCTTCTCTTCCGAATCTTCCTCATCGCTGACATTCTACTTCTTCCTTACTAGGGATTCCAATATGGGTGAGGGATCTTCATTATTTGGTGCCTCTTCTTCTAGGGTCTTCACTTTGACATGAGACTTTTTCTCCACATGTAAGTACTAGTCTTAGTGCTTACTTCTGCACACTCACCGTTTGTGCGGTTTGAACAATTGGTGACTCTTACACTTATTATCTTTCTCTCTTCCTAGGCACGGCCTTCTTTCTTCTGTGGGATCTTCAGGATGGATAAATCATTCTCCAAGTAAAAACTTTTTTCAAATTTTGGTCTTATGCATAGATACAGCCTTGTTGTGGTCTTTCCTGCAATCGGCAAAGTGTTAAAGGCTTCATAATCAGATCTCATGGGATACATATATATCCATGTATGCACTCCTCTTTGGGTAGATGAGCTTTCAAAGTGTAGCTTTCGGTGGTCTATATCTACCTCACTAAGGTTTAACCTTAGTCTTTGGGCCTTCTTGAACCAATTAACTCGGCTTGGAAGTATTGTGCAGTGAAGGAGAAGGGTAACTTGCACCATGGACTCATATTCCCATATGTCAATGTAAATCTACCAATGTAGAAGTGTTGCTATATTACAAACTCTTCCTATACTTTCAAGATCATGGGAAAATTCTTTGGTATCCTCCACTCTACCCCGAATACATCATGCATTTGCTTATACCATTTCTCCAGGAGTGCCTTATGAGCGGCCATCATGGTTTCACAAGTGTACTTTGTAAACCTTTTGTGGGTGAGGGATCCTCTTTGGATACTCCCAAACAAACTTTTCGGCCCATCGGGCACTCCAACCTCTCGAAAATATAATGGTGATGAGGACATTACTAAAGAGTATCTTCTCTCCCTCCTGCTCACTGCTTATAATCTCATCCGTGATGAAAGTGGACAAGTTGTAGATGGTTCCTTATGATATCTTTTGGCATACATTCATCCATGCCTTGTTCACTTGTGTCCATCATTCCTAATCATTGATCTTGGTGACCAAGTGCATGGCCATCCTCATGACTGGGTTTGGAATTTTGGTGATGTCAAAGTATCGTGACCCTTTCTTGTAGTCATACATGGCTACAGTCTCCTTGATAGCCTCCTTATCACTCAGATCATGATCTATGATATCTCCTTCACAAATGAGGCATGTGAACTTGGATATAAGTTTAGGTGTTATGCACATATTACACACCATGAAATAAAAATGATCCTCATGTACGTGTGACATCAACCACTAGTAAAGGTTCTCAGGCTTTCCAAAGTAAGGAAACTCATATAGTTGCAATAATACAACCTTCTCCAATTTTACCTTTACCTCGTCACTATAAATGGGAATTCTATCGACGTCCTCTTATTAGTTAGGAGAACCAACTATAATGCCATTTTTTCTCAGTTGTTCTTGTGTGATGATTATAATCCATCATAGCTATCTTTTGTAAATGTGACTCCCACTCTTTTCCTAGCAATAACCCACAGGTTATTGGTACCCAAATTGATCCTTCCTTTAAAACTGAGCAGCATCACAAGTTGATCAGGATGCTTAGAGACAAACAAATCATAATAGGATTCATTTTATAGAAGGGGATAGATTCTGGATGAATCTTTATTACTTTGGTTTGGAAAGCACTGAGTAACACTGTGCTAAGAGTTTGACCTACCCTTACTACTTTAGGTTGTGCCTTCAACCAAGGTGAGAGGACCCATTTTGTGACTGTGTTAGTGGAAAATATCAACGGATTAATAGTATTTGACTATCCCTTTGCAATATTTTGAAGGATAATGGTCAATAAAACATAACCTAACTCTCACAAGTTGTCACCTTAGAGAATGAAGATGTTTTCTAGACAAGGTCTAGGTCACTAAAGACAACAATAAAAATTGATTGCATATGCATATTTTGGTAAAGGATGGACAAATTCAATGATATTCTTCAGAATTTGCAAATATATAGTGTATTCAGGATGGTTCATGTATGATTTATCACTAAATATGATATTTGTGGTTGGGAAGTTAACCAGATAAAGTTGATTATACCAAATTCTTGAAAACTTTTAACAAATGTTGAAAAATCAACAAATAAAAATGACAAATGGCTTCAAAGAGTTCGAATGAACCTTCAACTAGAAAATGTGCATCTATGAAAGATCAAAGACACGCGGATTCACACATTCTTCAAGGATTTAACACAAAAACTCATGCTAAATACTTAATTAAACATCAAAATCCCATAATTTATCATGCTTATGATACACTCATAAACTGACAAATAATTTGTATCACTAAAATGAAGTAAAGTGAATTTAAATTGTTTATTGAATTATGAAATGAAATCTCTCTTGAAAATGTAATTGCAAATGCCAAAATAATATCACGAGGATGACTTCTTGTGTGATTTCAAAGGGACTCCTAATATAATATTGCAATAGGAACACATATAACTATTTGAGGGTATCTCAAAATGATAGTAGCCACAACACTGTTCATGATTAACACAAATCACTTAAGGTTTTTCAAATTGATCAGCAAGGTAAATTTTATTTACAATCTCAAATCTTATCAATGGCTAGACACTTGTAACCATCTTGACATGATCAATTTAAAATATACACAAGAAATAATTTTTTTCTCAAATAATTTCCTTCGGAAAATGGCTTTTCTTGGCTTTCTCTCCTTCTCTTTTCTCTGAATAAATCTCAAAAGTATTAACCCCCCATTTGCGTGATTATCTTTTATCCTTTTATATCACCATTTTTACTTGTTAACCTTCAAATTTCCCCCTAAAAGTATGAATATTCCGAGGAATATTCCTTTTTCAAAATTTGTTCTAGAACATGGCATTTAGAAAGGTTTTTCTTTTAAAGCTGCCAGGTGTACAAATCACAAGTCTTTTCAATCAACTTCACTAGTGCTCGACTGGGATATCAGTTCATTGCTTCTAGAGGATTACTTTAATCATTCTTGCTGATATTGATTAGGTAATCATTTCAAACAATCTCTAAACACTTTTAGATGACACTGATATGACATATATCCATACTCACTTTTCAATAATCTGCCTTAGGCACCATACACTATACTTCATGTCTCATTGGCTTAATTTCCACACATAGCTTACACAAATCACCTTGATTTACCAGCTCTGCTCATTCATAACCTTTTCCAATTCTTAAATTCTAATTTATGTGAACTAAATAGAATATCCTTCATTTCATGGGAAAGATGTTGATGTGTGTTATTTTCCACATCATTAGGTGAGTCATCTCACTTAGGTGAGATCATAGGTCCATGTGTCATTTAGGGGTCATTATGAGATTCCCTTATGTGTCAGTGTATCAACACATTAGTCCGTCATATGTATCATTGGGAGTTACACTTCTATTCTGGGAATGTAACTCCCCCTCTCTACTTAAGTTGTCATGATTGCAGCTCGGGGTTACTCAACACCTCCTATATGTACATCTCATTTGATCTATGAGATAGAGGAGAGTTTTATAGCTTAACCAGGTTCTACCCATGTTTCAAATCTTTGCATGCACATTTGGTTGATGCTCACTCCTCCTGAGATCTCTTCATGCTACCGTTTGCACATTTGTTGATGTGCACATCATCCCTTTTGATCCTCGCTTACGGGTTTTAAACCATATTTCATGGTATCAAAGCTACACGACTTGACATCACACCAAAATCTCAAACTTATGGTGGAGAGGTATATCATCATGTTAATTATTTACTACGCCAATACCCTCCCACACGATGGAGCCGGGTATACACCCAATCAAGCCCAACAACATTTGGAGGCAGTGACATAGGGAATTTCCCAGGAGGTCACCCATCCTAGCACTACTCTAGGGCTGGTGTTCTTAACTATCCTGGTATAGTCATTACACCATCCTCTTTTCCACTTCCAATGTGTGAGGCCCCTTCCACTCCTCTGTCTTCATTAGATGACTCATACCTATCTAACATCACTCTTCTATTTGTTGAGCCTCCTCATTGGGATGAATATCTACCTTACCTTAGTTTTCTTTTCATAGAGTCTACTTGTGATGCACTATAGGTCCCTCATCCATCTACATGTGTTTCAGAGGAGTTCATCATCTCTGTTGTTGGGATTTTCCCTTCCAGGAATCATGTCACTTCTACATTTCCAGAGACCTTCATTAATCCACCCTCAGCTGTGGATCCCTATTCTATTGTGAAGGATGTTTTGTTCCCTTCACATCACTTGGAAATCATTTTTATGGGTGTTCCTCTTTTTCAATTTGATAGTTCTATGCACATGGCATTACCTTTGGTTCCTTAGCACTCACTTGCTAGACCTATGTCACACTTTTGTGCACCAGACTCAGAGTTCTTCATGTTACTACCTTTAATTTCCTTTTTGGAGTGAGTGGAATTCCAACACATCATTTCTTTCCTTCCTAAGGGTAGGCACATAGTTCGTTGCAGGTGGCTCTTCTTCAGTCTAGAGGTAGAGGATCTAGTTATCAACATTCTTCTGGGAGACTTCCTAGAGATGTAGAGTTTACATCCGTCCATGGCATCTTCTGCATTCTTTTCATCTCCCTCTTATTCTCTCTTCTTCTTCTTTTCGAGAGATTACCTCTTTATACATGGGTACCCTTTCAAGCTTGTCTATGCTCGAGACCCATATTTGGTATCTTTCTTAGATTAGAGAGTGTGTTTTTCTCTTGTGGTGGATGTTTTTCCCACTAGGTTTTCCTTCACTGCTTGGGATATTTTTATTGTACATGGGTACCTCATCGGGCCTTATGTTGGGACCCGTTTCTTGTTTCGACTTACTTGTCTCATCCTAATTTACGATGAAGGGGGTGTTGGTGTGTGTTATTTTCCACATCATTAGGTGATTCATCTCACTTAGGTGATATCATAGGTCCATGTGTCATTTAGGGGTCATTATGAGATTCCCTTATGTCTCAGCAAGGTGCAAAGCACGTTAGTGCATCATATGTGTGTCATTTGGAGTTACACTTATATTCGGGAATGTAACTCCCCCTCTCTACTCAAGTTGTCATGATTGTAGCTCTGGGGGTTACTCAACACCTCCTATATGTACACCCCATTTGATCTATGAGATAGAGGAGAGTTTTATGGCTTAACCAGGTGCTAACCATGTTTCAAATATTTGCATGTACCTTTGGTTGATGCTCACTCCTCCCAAGATCTCTTCACACTACTGTTTACACGTCTATTGATGTGCATGTTGTCCCTCATGATCCTTGCTTATGGGTTTTAAACCCTCTTTCAAAAGATTGCATCAAATCAAAAATATATGTTTCCTTTTCATTATAAAACCTAGCTAAATTTCATTTTCATCATGCATTTCCCTTCTTATTCTAATTATAATAAATTTCAAAGAAAATGGTGAAGGTACTTATAGCTCACAACCTAAAGGAGATTTATTCAGAGGACATAAATCAAATTTTTGATTTAAGTAGTACTGATGAAGCCTTTGTCAGGGATTTATTTGATATAGAATGTGCGGGAGACACCAGAGGGCCCTTAACATAGTGAAAAGTCTTGTTAACACTTCTTACAAGGCTAATCAGGATCAATATTATGTTTGTAGCCTTCCAGGTTATGTATTTCCATATTTTTAGATGGGAGTACTTGAAATATCCAAAAGATTTAAAAATATATTGGGTTGAGAGAAGACATCATGTCTTTGGGAAAACCATTTTTCAATGTCCATTTATGTGTGATTAGGGGTTTTTTTCAAAATATATTCCCAAGGAATCATATGTGTTGTATGATAAATCCTCCATCGAAACTTGATGCATGTTATTTCCCACAAAATAGATGAGTTAGAAAAAATGATCAATTTCTTGGAGGAAAAGCAAGTAAAGACCATGCCTTCACAAACCGTTTCAGCACAGGTTCATCTTTAATTAAAATTAAAGGTGAACCAAAACCTCAACCTCCAATCATTATCTCGGATGAAGAAGAGGATCAATCATTATCCGCTTTCGTCATTCAAGGCAAGAAATTTCTTTCTCTTAGGATAACAGGGGAGATTTACTATTTTTTTCATTGACCCGCTTAATGCATCATGATCCTTAGGTAGAGCATGAATTTTTGGGCCCTCAACCAATTCCTTCTTCAAAAGAAAATCCACCTTTCACAAGGAAATGGGAGGCAGGGTCAAGTTTGAGGCCTCAATCATCCCGATTAATAACATGCAAGTACTTTCCATTCCAATCACCACAAGCATCCCCTCTCAACCTCTTCCAACATGTTGACCCCTAACAAAGGGAAAGGAAAGACAAAATTATTCACGGGAAGTCTGGATATTTTATATTGGGTTTTATCACAACAGAATAATGTTGAACTGGCGAAAATCATGAGTCATCCTAGAATGACTCTAGAGGCGTTGATGGATATGGAATGTCTCGGGACTGGCAGGGTCAGTATTTTCATTTAGACAACACAAGGCTCAAGTGATTTTGTGTTGAGGAAAAACAAACTTCTTAACAATATCCTCATGTTTGGGAGGAAACTATGAAGTAAATTTGAAGAATTCTATATGTTGTATTACTTTTATTGTTTCTCTCTTTGGCATATGTATATCTTTATTTTTCATGGGAAAGGGCCCCTATAAAACCCCATTTTTTTCCTTTTTTAGAATGCAAGAGGCATAGAAATATCAACAATTTACATGCTTATCCAAATGTATGTTAATTTCATCAAAGTAAATATGGCATTATTACATTCTTCCATTTTTCAATTGAAATAAGGGAACAATAAAATTTAGAGAAATAATTACATCCCATGTAATAGAAGTATGTAATAGAAGTATTGTTTTAAAGTATCAGTTTAAAAGGATGAATATGAAAAGAGAATATAGTTTAAGGAATAATTTTCTAAGCATGTTCATCAGCCTTTACATTTGCAATTTCTTCTTCTTCAACATCTACTTATGTATCTTGTTGTTTCGGCACCTCACCACATATGCATCATAACTTTTGAATAACTTGTTAAACTCGTCCTCATCGGTCCTATATGATACTAGAAAATCATTTCTGCCTAGATATTGCATCAATGCAATGGCCCATTTTTTTCTTGTATTCTAGTGGTCTTGCCTTTAACTCTACAATTCTATTCTCAATCTTTCTCATGGTCTTAATGAATTCATAAGAGAAGTCATTCTTCAGAACATTCCTTTCAAAATAATTAATTAAGAAGTCAATATACATATCCCCATAACTCTTTTTGAACTTATCGATGACCATATCCTCTAACTTTAAGTCAATAACATCAAATCATCAACCAAATTTCTCTTAATTTCAGGATTTTCCTTAATCCCATTCAAGGTCTCTACTCTGATCTTTGACAATTCTTCAATATCATGTTGGCTTCCTTTTACAGCTAAAGGAACAATATATTCTTGCTCAACCAACTCATCACTGAGTTGGGTAATGCGATCTAACCGGAAGAATACCTTCAAAATAGAAAATCTCATTATCACACTATTCAACTATCTCATCAATTTCACTGAGTCTTTTTTTGAGATCTTCATACTTTGACCTTGCCTCTGTAATTGCTTCTTTTCCCCTCTTGGTCAATTTTTCAATCCATGTGTCCACTGCCTAAATATTCTTGATAGCCTTGTTTATTTTATCCATTCCTTGGGGGTATAAATGGAGGCACTTATTTGAGCTCGACTAGGTTGCCCAATTAATTTCGTAAACTCAAACTTAGGGCCTTAAATTTCTCTTTTAATTTCCTCTTTTTCATTCTATCTTCATCCATTTTTTGCAAAAGGTCATTGAAAACTTCAAACACCCCTTGCTTTAATTGATCTCTTGAAGGCTTTCCCAAGGGAATAATATGGATGTTATAATCATTGGTTGTTATGTCATCCCTAGTATTTCCTTCAAATGTGATTGCTATTTCCAAAGTTTTAGCTCATGATGAGTCAATGTGGGTTTTAGTAATGGTTCTAGCTCTTTTTGAGGCTCTCACTATCTTTGTAAAATATAGAGAACTAAGGTCAATAGCTTACACAGGAAGGATATATTTTTCCTCATTTGAAATTAGTCCATTGATCCACCCTTTTGGCAAATTTTTTCCAGCCTTTTCCTCTTGTGATTCAGGTTAAGGCTCCTCAGGAAAAACCATTAATTGTTTGAAAACCCCCTGCTCATCTAGATTTAGTAATTCTACCCATTTTTTATTATTTACTTCAATGACCACCTTGTTAGTCTCACCTGTGTTAATAATTCTTTTGGATTTTCCTCTCCTTGGTCTAGATACTGAAGTTGATTATTTCTTCCTTGATCTATATCAACAGTCAGGGGTGATTCTATCCTTATTTCTTCAATGGATGCCACATTGGACACCACTTTTCCTTTGACACTTTATTGAATTACTGACTGGCTTATGAGTTTTGCATACTTCAAACTCTGTTGAGTTGGCATCCTACCCTCCTCATGCTCTGATAATGTTCCTGGAAATGATATGGTAGGTTTTTCATTTGAAGCCAACTCCACATTTCTGTCTAGGGGCTACATATCCTCATCAGCAATGCTCGTTTCACAAAAAATTATGGCTTGTGGTACCTCTACTTTCTCTACATGAACAAACTTTCCTTTTTGAGAGATTTTATCATCCTTACTAACTTCAATAGAAACATAAACAATCTCTTATGTTAACACCTCTGTATTAACATTTCCTCCACTAGGTAATTCTAGTTTACCTGATTCTACAACAATTTGTTTTATAGAAGGATCATCTATTACTTGAGCCTTTTCCTTGTTATTAAATGGAGGATCATTTCTCTCTATTTCCTCACCAATTTGGTGGTCATCTACTAGTATCATTAATGGTTCACTCATTGATAATTTGAGAGCATATAACATAGAAAATGCCTCACCATTATCAACATCAATTACATCATCTTGAGCCCTCACAGATTCATACAATGTTTCAGATCAAAGGTATGCTCACATCATTAGTAAGTAGGGTTTTAGATATATTTGTACTACGGATCAAAATTTTGGCTACTTACTAAACTATCCGCAACATCTTTCTAGGTTGCTTGTTCTTGAGTTACTTCAGTTGTTGCTTCTTTCATAGGAAGAGGTGGGAGAGGAGACTTTTATTGTCCCACTTGTGGAAATGATGGGGCATCATTTTCCGATAAACATCACTCATTTCAAACTCGGGAGGATCAATTACCATATCTTTTTGTTTGTTCTTCTTGGCCATATGGGCACCTAATCTCACCAAGATCGGTAGATGAGAAACTTTATGTTTCTTATGTGCCCTTTCAAACATTTTTAGATCAAGAGCAACTCTTTTACCTTCCTTATGCATCTTAGGTTGAGTAAGACCACTTGTTATGGCTTCAATCATTAATTTATCAAGTATTATGAGGCTTTGGTGCAACACTTGAGCACACTACATGGGATGCTAATCTCTTCCCATTTTCCTGTATTAGGATAAAAATGTAATGGGGGAATTTTCCCTAGATTTCAAAAGCATGCTTTCATTATTTTTCCTAACAACTAATATAGGAGTACCAGTTCTACTAGTGGCTGAGGTCCACTCATCTATGAGTTTAGGAGTAGGAATTTTTGAGGGAAACTGAGGGGCCTTTCCTCCCAGAGGATCCATTCTATCTTCTCCCTCTCTCAGGGGTGGAATATCATCATTTAAGTTTCCCAAATTCCTGAAGTTATTTAAGATTTTCGTATTTAGAACTGATAAGTCAATGCCTTTATGAGTCAACCAATTCATAGTTCTTCTCATTACATCTATTATCCTTACATAAGAATCATCAGATTCTATCTCATTATAATATGGGGGAATTATGGGTTGTGCCTCCACTTTCGATCAACGTAATACATGCTTACTCTATGTGAGTAATCCACAATTCCTTTTGGAATAACAACAATTTTGAAATCAATTATTTGTGAAAGGGTCATTCTAAATAAATCCCTTAATCGACTTCTTTCTCATCCCTCAGTTCATCCAATAATCTTCAACCGAGGCTCATATTCAAAAGCATTGGAAATGTTGTTGAATACCCATCTCGATGTCATAATTGGCCCTTTCCCTAAACTTTTCCATATCAAATTTCAACATTTCCTCTTCAATAAACCTAGCTTTTAAAGGGCATGAATACCTTCCAATTCAAATAGGGAATGTTATATTTGTCTTATGTCTCCCATAAATTATTTTATGGACAGTGTTAACTACCTTTCTAGTTAACATAAAATCAATTCTTCATACCTAGGCAACTTATATGGCTTTCCCTCAAAACCACTAACTCTTATGTAAGTGAACTTTTATATTGGATGAAGTAGCATCCATATTTCAAAATTACTTGTCTAGCTTGTTCAGACATCCTATATTGTCCCCACTCTGGCTTGAAAAGACAAATGATTGGGGCAAAGAAAACATAATTATATAACCTTTAATTCCCACTCCATTTGATCAATTGTAGTTGGGGAAGTATCTCATGCATTTGGCACTTCTTGAAATCTACACATAGTGAAAAACCTAGGAAACGTCTATTCCTAAAAACATTGTAGATTAGGTAAGTCATCATGTAAAATTCTAGCTCTCAATTTTCACCCATCTCAATTCTCATTGGTAAGGTGACCATGTGATCATGGAGTGCTTCGCAATGAAAGTTGCACTGACAGAGATCTGCTTTTTCTATCCAAAATGATCCATATATAGGTAACCATCCACTCCTTAAATTCATTTACAGTTTCCAAACCCTCCATTTTCCTTAGCAACACAATGAAATCTTCAACCTCTTCAATGAACTATTCCCTAACTAGATTTTAATGGATTTTAGTTGTTGTCTTCTTTGTAATAAGTGATTTTGTATTTATCATCTTGACATAGTCCTTCTTTGTTTCGTAATCCTATAGGGTTAATTTGATAACAATGGTGATTAGGTTTGTGATTACAAGAAATTTTAGCATTATTCTAATGGATGTAGGCATCAATATCAAAACGCATCCCCACTCCCATCTAATACTTCCCTCTTTTCGGGATCATAATTCATAGCACAATGCCACACCAATTCTGAGCAATGAAATCTTTGGTGGGATAACACCTGCTAAAGAAATACAACTATCTTGAATTACCTTAAGGGATTCAATATTATGAGGGCTATTAAGCCTCTGAAGAAAATCATCTAGATCAACACACATCAAGTTCATGTCTATAATCTTGTCCAAATCACTCATGACCCCTGATGTAACCAAGAACGAAGATGGCATAGTCTTAATCCTTCAAAAACCCTAACTTTCCTTTAAACCAAATTGCTACTAAAGAGAAACACAGGAGTTTCTAAGCTCTTACCATCAATCCATGAGTTCTTGAGAAATTTAAACCCAAATCAACAACTTCTTAAGTCCTTGGGTTTGCAATTTGAGCTTCACAGCTAATGACATGATAATTCTTCACAAAAATCATAAAGGTAGAAATAAAACATCAAACCAATTGGTAAATAAAGACGAAAGCATTCACAAGCTTTAAAATGTCCTTGATTTGTGTAGTAACATTAATGGCGGAAGAAATAAATGCAATGCATCATGACCATTTAATCTTCCATTCATAATTTTAAAAATGAGTCGTCCATGTTGAATGAAGCTTTTTGCTATCATGGGCTTAGGAGAACCTTTTGTAATTTTGTAGCATTAGAGAATTTACACACCTTTGGAAAACTTGACCCACCCATTTGCCTTTTGGTTTTCAATACGGGCTTAACATGTGGTCACACTTGAGTGATAGTGGGGTTGCGGTGCTTTTTACAATTTTATCCCACTTCCTTTTCAAACCAATAGTACTTGAGTTCCTCGGTGACCCACATTTCCACCTTTTGCATCTAAGTAGCCATGTGTCCCTTGCAGGTTTTAGGAACCTTTTTACACCTTCACTCCTTTCCTCTTAAATGCACAAAGCTACAAATATGTACCACCTCCCCATATCCACTCCAATTGTGACACATGTACACTCCTTAACACCAATTGAGAAATTACTTGCGTTACCTTTTGATTGTGAATATTTAGAGAACATTTATCGAGTGATGGGGCCGATTTCACACTTTTTGAATGTGAGAGAAAATTACAAGTTTGCAAATTTGACCTACCAAACCACAATCAATTAGGAAGCTGCTATGTATCAGCAGGTAATGGGAGAGAAAATTCAAATAAAAAGACAAGACCTAGAAGTAATTTACAACAAGTGATCCCTCCAACTAAAGCACATAAAACACAATGGATTCCTGTAAGAAACCACAAGATAATTTATATTCGAGACATGATCCTTGACCAAAAATATGAAATACTAAACCATACATAGAAAATCCACAACATCGACTTACACCCCTACGGGAAAGTAGAAAAATATAGCAGATAATGATGGAAAATTTTAACCAAATAAGGGCAAGATTAATTTAAGCACCAACATGGGTACTACATTTCGCACACCATTCTTCATTTGTGCTCGCAACGGAAGTGTCGATTCCCCTTACCCTTGCCCTTTTTCTTTGGTGAAACAGTTGGTTTCTTGGGTGCCATACTTTCTAGTTGGGATAAACTTAAAAACTCCTTCCTCTTGCTCTTCTATACTAATATGCTCAACCCCAAAGCTCACTCCAAATATTTAACTCCTAAAATGAATCCTTCTTTCTCCCTGCCCTAGCTTCCAAACCCTAACCAAGAAATCCTTCCATAAGACAACACTCTTCACAAAACCTTCCTCACACCCATGTGATCCTTTCTTCCGGTTCATAGATCTACTCTAGATGAACACTCAAATTTCTTGAATTCTCCTTTTTCACACAAATTCCTCTCTATATGTTCTAATTTGCAAGAGCTTATTTCTCTTCGTAATCGCAAGGTAACAAATGACTTGCCCAACCTTATATTTATAGTTTTTGCTTATTTCTAGCATTAAATGCTATACCACCTAATAATGTAATTTAACATTAAATGAATATTTTTCCACTAAGATGACTTTAAGTTCCCTTACCCATATGCCACATCCTGCATGAAAATTCCTTTACAAAATTTTGACAGAAAAATCTTATATGCACATCCACATCGCTAAAGGAACTTCTTCTGTCTTTTACCCAAGTTTTTCCCTTGCATGCCTCATGTTCTTCATGCACTTTTCATCCTTTGTATGTGGTCTCTATTACAACCCTTTTGACACCATAATCCAATATCCACCATTTCCTCACATGCTTTCTCCACCTTATGAGCTTCTTTCTACTGGGCCACTTAACTTGTATTGTAGGCTTATACTTTGCATTACTCCACGCTACACTAAAAAAGATGCAGTCCTCTACACATATATAAGCTTGGAAAAATAAAGTGGTTACTGATGCAAAAGGAGAAAAATAAAACAAAAATAAAGGAACAAGCAAAGAGAAAGGGAAACACAAGAAAAGAAAAGCATAAAGGAAAATTCTAGACTAATTGGAAATACTGCCTTATTATAAACACCAAGAAGACTTATTTATAGTAATTAGCTAATCCAATTCCATGATGCCAAACACAAATTGAAAATGTCCTTTAAAACATGTCTTTATGCCCATTAGGATACTTTATTCCCAATTTCAATGAAACTTTTTTGTCGATCATTTTATGCTTATTTTCCCTCAAAAAAATTCCATGATAAAAAATTCTTTAAAACATGTTTTAGGGCATCAATTTCATGAAATTTTTCATCCTTAGCGAAAAAATTGAATTTTGCATTTTACGTGTTTTGATGGCGGATCATTTTCTGTCAATTTCATCTTTAGCATTCTAGGGCATCATTGGAAACTTTTGCATCTTTTGACGGTCATACGGGCATCCTTTTCCCATCAAATTTTAGCTCACAAATCTTCTCCTATGTGGCTTGTTCTAATTGGACAAGGATCGGCGGGTCATTTCTAAAAGACTTAACATTTTTGTGTTTTTGGAAAAAGTGCAAATTTCCCCCGTAGCTCCACAGGTCCTAGAGGAGGTACACGTGTTGTCAAGCAGAGTGAAGGTAGACAAGTGGGTCTTTTTGTGCCTTAAGGCATTTTGGAAAAAAGAGTTAAAGTACAAAGAAAATGCCTAGGGCCCACAATGAATCAGAATGGAACACGTGGCGGCTTCAGTAGAGTAGGCCCGCAACAAAATAGAATGGAACACGTGGCAACTTCAGAGCACATGCCCTCAACAAAATAGAATGGAACATGTGGTGGTTTCAGAGTGCAAGCCCTCAGTGAATTAGAGGTGGACACGTGTCATATTTTCATCAAAAGTGGGATGGAAGGCTAGCGGAGGACTTAGAAATTTTTTACTTTTTGGTGAATGGGAAAAAAGTTGTGAAAAGGCCGCGGGTCCATCGAGGCCAATCAGGAGAGGAACATGTGCAGGATCAGGGGTAGAAGGGAGTGTGGGCTGCCAAAGGAAAAAGGAAATATTTCCTTTTTGGAAAAATGAGTTAAAGTGGTAATTTGAAGCATGGCTCCATCAACGAGTCAAAGGGAGACACGTGGCAGGGACAAAATCGAGAGGTGTGGGAGTGTGGAGGAAATGTTGAAAATTTTCCTTTGGTGAAAAGGAATTAAAGTATGAAATTAGAGTGCTTCCCCTCAGCCAATCATATGAGGACACGTGTCTTACGGGAGGGTGGAAGAGGAAAATTTAAAAAATTTTTCCTTTTTCCAAAAAGAGGCAAAATGTGTAAAATTAAGCTATGACCCCGGATCCAATCATATTGTGCCACGTGTTAGCACCAAATCTCAAGGGTAGAGATGCGGGGATATTTTGGAAAACTTTCCTTTTTCTAAAAATGGTGTAAATGTGTGGAATCAAGCGCAATGATTCGCCGGGACCCACTTTGGGACACGTGTCAAGCTCATTTGAGAAAGGCGGAGGGTGGAGAAAAATGTCAAATTTTTACATTTTCCAAAAATGTTAAAATATCAAAAAGTGATCCCAAGCCCATTTCCAATCACATTGTGACATGTGGAGGGCTCAGATTGAAGGGAGAAAGGAAAATCAATAAGTAACTGTGCATTTTTAATTTGGCCACCATTTTTGCTCCAGGAAGTGTGGAAATGCATTTTTGCATCGATTTTGATCAAATTTTTGGAAAATTCATGTCGTTTGTGCCTGTCAAGGACCAATGCAATTGGTTTTGAGGATCAATTTGAAGATCATAGATGTTTTTGGAATAAATTTTTTCCCTAACCCATCCAAAAATGTGAAATATCAAATCCAAAAGTTGTAAAGTCAAATTTTGGAGGGATAAGGATGAAATAATGAAAGGAAGGGGTTCTGCATGCTTTGAAGATGAAAAACGTGCCTCCACAATGGATAATGATGTGAATTTTGCAATGATTCACCTTTTTGAGGCACCTAGCAACTTTTTGAACATTTTTTTGTTAGATGTCCCTTTTTGTAAGTCATGAGTGAATTTGTAACAAACTAAGATGCCATAGGATATTATTTTCTTGGGAAAGAAGGATCAAATGTAATAGAAAGATATATAATGCATGTTTTTGACATGCAAAGGGTCAGGAAATTGAAAATCATGAGAAAATTTTGAGAGAAGCTCATCTTCTGAGAAACCCTCCAAAAAACCTGGTTAATGTCTTTTGTGTTAGATCTTCATTCATGTTGAGTTGGTTACAAGTGTATAGCCATCACATAGCTCTGAGATTGTTCCTAAAACTCTCCCTATTGATGAATCTAACAAGATTTTGAATTAATCTATGTTATTTTGGGCAATATGATGTTTGTTATCATGTTTAAATGTCTACAAATAGTTTTCCTTGTTCTTGTTGCAATCTTGCATTGAAATCTTTAGGAATCACACAGATCTCATCCTTATTGATAGTTTAGTGGCATTTGCAATTTCATTTTTCAGAAGATATTTCATCTAGCATTGAAAATAAGTAGTTTAAAATCACTTCACCTTCATTTTGTTGATAGAGATTGCTTGTAAGCCTTTGGGGGTACCTTAGGCGTGATTTGATCAGAGATTTTGATGTTTAATTGAGTCCTTTAACTCAAGATTTTGTGTTGAGGTCTCAAATATTGTGTGAAGAGTGCAAACTTGGGCCTCCATTTGTGTATCTCTTCTAGTTGAAAGAACATCCTGACTATTTTGAAGCATTTTATCTGATAGTTGTTCAAATGTTGTAGAGGTTGTCAAAGATCTGGCATAGTCAAGTTTGTCTTGTCAATATCCCACCAAAAATCATTCTAAACAACTAATCCTACCCCATACTACCCCTATTTTGACCTGTATACCCATAGAAGATCAAAATCCATTTGCTAAAGTATGTAACAATAGATCAGGATTTCAAAATGTCTTCAGTAACCCTTGCCTTGCATTGAAAGTATCTCCATAATCTGGAAGTGACAACTTGTGAAAGTCAGATTTGGAGTGTTGATCATATTTTCCCAAGGCCCCTTCATACTATTTGCACAAATTGAGGGATATCTTCATCTCCTTCACCATTTGAGGGTTAAAAATAGGTCCTCTTACCTTGGTTGAAAGGCACAACCTAAAAATAGTTAGGACAAGATCAAGTCCTATTTGAGTGCTATCCATCTCTCCACAAATCTGAGTGCCAGTTAGATCACATCCCGACTACAAAATGACATACATCATGATCTATCTATCTTCAAGCTTCATGCCATATCTTTGATGTTGCTCAGACTGAAAAGGAGAACAAATTTGGGTACCAACACTAGTGGCACCATTGTTGTTCCGGGGACTTGTTGAAAATATTTGAGATATTTGGATACATGTCAAACCCTGGTAATGTTTCTTACAAATGTTGCATGCAAGTACATTGTTGAAGCATCATTTTATAATCAGATTTGTAAGGATTAAGTGAAGATATAAGTTCTACCTGTAATTTTATCAGTTTCTAGTAGTAGTTGCACTTCATTTGCATTTGTGGTTGATAGATTCAAGAAAAGGAAGGTCTGATCTATAAAGTTTGGCAAGATTTTTAGTGTTGATAGGTATTTGATAGAGTATTTTAGTGCATTTACACAACTAGGGTGAAAGTCCTTAGTGGTGACTCCATGCTGATTTGATCTTGATAAATACCAGTGTCTTAGCTTTTTGTCATTTATTTTTGTGTTGCTAATCTCTACAAAACTGGAAGGAAGAAGATCTCTCTTCAGGAGGGACCCAAGTAGAAAGTTATTTCAAGAATTGGGAAAGACAGTTTTAGAGGAAAGAAAAGTTTGGAAGGTTGTTGAAGGTCAGACATCAAGGAAAAGGTATATCCATTGGTGAGAGAGATCAGCCTTTAGTAGAGGATTATCACTCTTCTTCCAGTGATTTTGATTCAAGCAATATTCTCACAAATTTGTTTACTTCAACTAGTGAAGGTCCTTCTGTTATACCTAGTAAGTTCTTTTCTCAATCTACACTGTGTGTTTCAATTCAAATAAAAATTTCCAAGAAAATCAGCACCTAGAGAATACCAATCTTGTGAACCACATTCTTGAGCCCCAAAGACCTCTCACTCCTCATCATTTTGTTTCTCCCCCAAGATCACCACCTCAAAATAGATATGGCTCAGCCTCCCCCTAGACCTCCATTTGTTGTTAACACCTTTGGTCCTATAAATTTTAGAGGAATGGTTGGTTATCCTAATGTTGTCCCTCAAGATGTTAGAATAGATTGCCAAAGTTCCAAGGGAACAATGCCATAACAGGTGATCAACATCTAAAACTTTTGTTAACATGATGGAGGAATTTGAGATTGAGCATGAAGATGTGTATATTAAATTGTTCATTCATACACTAGAAGAGGATACGAGGATTGGTACAAGGCTCTGCCTGATAATTCTATTGATTCATGGACTGAAATGAACAATGCATTTAGATTGCAATATGGTGATAAAACTGATCCTAGGTTTCTATTGTCTGAATTTGAAAATATCAAGAAGAACCCCAATGAATCAGTTCATGACTTCAACACAAGGTTTAAAAAAACTTTGAGAAGGCTTCCAGTTAATTTGAGGCCATGTGATCAGTCATGCTTGATCAAATATGTAGATGCATTTGATAAGAAGGCAGCCTATTACCTAAGAGACAAGAACCCTACCAATTTAAGGCAGGCCTTTACCATGGCACTGCAGATTGAAAATAACATTAAGGCCATTGGGAAACCTCTCAAGAGAGATGGTGTAAAGTTGATAAACCCTAAAAAACCTCAAGCAAGCAAGAGTGTAGACTTGGAGGAAGTGGTGAAAACTTTGGCAGGGGTTGTCAAAGAGATTTCCTACAAGTTGGCAAGAGCTGAGAAGGGAATTGGGTAGACTTCACAAGGTCAACAAAAAGCACAAAACCATGAAATATTTTCCAATCATCCTAGGGGTGATCAAAGAGATTTGATGATAGAGGGAAAGGACCCATGGGGTCTATAAATAGACATCCTCAAGCATGTGAAGGAAGAGTGTTACCTGATCCCCTAACTGCTAGGGTTGTTGTTGTTGAGGAAGTTGTTGATATTGATTGGTGTGATAGGTGTTTTCTGCCCCATCCTCCATGTGAAGTGGACCAGAAATATGGTGAAGCTAATAATGATGATGGTACTGATGATGATATTTGCATGGTGGGTTGTTCTTCAAGCTCACAAGAAGGAGCAACATCAACTGAGGTAATAAGTGCAAGGATAGCTACTGCAACCTTTTGGGATTACATCAAATGGGTACAAGTCTTTCTTCCCCCTCATACTCTTGAAGTTGATGTAGTGCAAGATTTTGAAATTCCTAACAATGATTTGAATACTTAAGAGCTTTGATGATTAAGAAGTATGATGGTGGTATACCTTTGGAGGAAGATAGACAATTGTTAATGAATGTTGTTGTGGCTCAAGAGAAAGAGTATAACACTAGGAGAAAGGTTGTTAAGGGAGTTGGGCCTCAAGCCAAACCTAAAACACCCTTACTTACAAGTATTCCAAAAGAAGCTCCTAGAAGAGAAACACCTGCCAAAAGCTCTATTGTCCCAAGAAAAATTACAGTCCTCCTCATGCCCAAACTACCAAGAATCCATGCCATCTAATGAATCTGCTTGTCTCCATTCCAATGTTGCCTTGCCAAAGAATGTTCCCTATGACATAGCCCAAGTATTGAGCCAAATCAAAGTGAGTGTTCAATCATTGAGTTTCTTAGGATTCTGAGCACAAGAAGAGAGCATTTGAGTACCTAGGTTTGAAAGAAGAAAAGAGTACCCAAGTAGAAATGTAAACGTTGTTGAAACTCCTCCTCAGATCATTGTAGACCTTGAAACACCACCAACATTAGAGGATCTTGGAGAAACACCTGAGGTATACTTGGGGACATCCTTGGTTGATTCCCAATTGAATGTTGATCCATTCTTTACAACTTTGATCATAAAGGATAGACTACTTCACAATTGTATGTTTGATTCGGTGCATCATGTAATGTCATGCCTCTAGAAGTCATGAATGAGTTGGATATCAAAGTGATAACAGCCTATGGAAAGTGTACTACCATGGACTCAAGAGAAGTGTCGGTAGTTGGTTGTGTGAAGGGTTTGGTGGTGTAACTTGCATCTTATCTGGGAGGAATTTAAAATTGGATGTTGTGATTGTTGATTGCCCTACCAAATGGGGTATGTTTTTGTCAAGAAAGTGGGCTGCAAGTGTTGGAGGGAGTGTCCAAATGGATATGTATTTTTCCACCATTCCCATTGAAGGAAGCCTTGTAAAATTATATGGAGAGAAGAAGATGTTGCATCTAATTGAGGATCCAAACAATGCTTCTTATGAAGTATTATTTGTTGATGTTGATGTTGATAATTTTATTGGGTTTTTTGATGGTAAGGAGCACAAGATGGATCAGTCAAAGTTCCTTGAATAAGTAGGTTCTCCTTGGACCTTGCTATTTGATGGAGCTTGCTCCAAATTTGGAAATGGTGCTGGTATAATTCTGATTTCTCCTAGCTTGGAAGAGTTTGTTTTTTCCTTCAAGCTTAATTTTGAATGTACTAACAACATTGCTGAGTATGAAGCCTTGTTGTTGGGTCTGAGAATTACATGGAAGTATGGTGTCAAGGACATCATTGCAAAAAGGAGATTAGAGCTAGTTGTCAAACAAATAAGAAAACTATATGCTACAAAAAATCAGCGGATGAAACAGTACAAACATGTAGTTTGGGATCTAATTGAGATGTTTGATTCCTTCAACATTGTGCATCATGATAGAAGTTTCAATGTTGCTGCTGAAAGTTGGTAGTGTTGGGGTCAAGATTTGGAAATTACACCATTTCACCTTATTGTGAGTACAATATTGAAGTGTTAACTAGGCCAGTTGTCCCTGACAACATCAAGCATTGGCAAGTGTTTAATGATGATGCTCAAGTGAAAAGGTTCTTACAAAATCAAGGTGAGTTTGTAGATTAGAATATTGATTGGGAACCAATGGTGTGTGTGACTAAAGGAAGAGAGACTTTGTTTGGAAAGGATATTATCCAATTGAAAACTAACACCATTCCTAGAGGTCTTGTTGCACTTGAGTCAAATTTTAACAATGTTGATTGCATCATCAATAGAAACATGTCTACCTCAAGGGATGTGGAAGAGCATAACTTGGGAACTAATGATAAACCAAGAAAAGTTTGGTTGGGTAGAAATCTAAACAAAGAGGAAAAATAGTCCTATGTTCAACTATTGAAGAAATATCAGGATTGTCTTGCTTGGTCTTATTCAGAGCTGAAAGCATACAGAGAGGACTTGTTTCAGCATGAGATTCCTCTTGAAACAAATGCCAAACCCTTCAAAAAAAAGTAGAGGCCAATTAATCCACTCCTCTCCATGAAAATGCAAGATGAATTGAAGAAACTAAAGGAGGAGGGATCATTCATCCCACAAGGTATTCATCTTGGGTTACAAACCTTGTGCCAGTCAGAAAGAAAAATGGAGATATCAGACTTTGTGTAGACTTCAGAAATATGAATAGAGCTTCATTGAAGGACAATTATCCTTTTCCAAACATGGAAAACATGCTGCAATTAGTGACTGGATCTGAATTGTTGTCCACCTTGGATGGTTTCTCTGGCTACAATCAAGTTGTTGTCAAGGAGTCAGAAAGATTTAAAACTACCTTTACCACTCCTTGGGGAACATATGTTTATGTAAGAATGCCTTTTGGTCTCATGAATGTTGGAGCTACCTTCCAAAGAGAAATGGATGTTTCTTTTCTAGTTACATAAATGACTTCATTGCAGTTTATCAGGATGATGTGACTGTGTTTTCAAGGAGTAGAAAAGATCACTTGCAACACTTGGAAAGAATGTTGATCAGATGTAGAGAATTTGGAATCTCTTTGAATCCAAAGAAGTGTCATTTTGGGGTGCAAAAGGCCAAGTTTCTTGGTCATATTGTTTCAAAGGTTGGTGTCATGATTGACCCTGAGAGGGTAGAAGCAATCAGCAAGGTTCCAATTCAAGAACAAAGAAGGGCATCCAATCCTTCTTTGGGTAGATCAATTTCATTAGAAGGTTTGTGTCTAATTTTTTGAATTGACTCTTCCTATTACATGCATGTTAAAGAAAGACCAAGTTATCAAATGGGAGGAGGCTACTATTCAGGATTTTGAAGGAATCAAAGAAGCACTTAAACATGCACCTGTCTTGGTAGCTCGAATTACAAGAAGCCTTTCCAAATCTTCTCCTTTGCTTCTGAAAATACCATTGCATCTGTTTTGTTGCAGAAGGATGAAGATGGGGCTGAGAGGCCTATTGCCTTCTTTAGAAAGGCTTTACAAGATGTTGAGTTAAAATACACAATCATGGAAAAACAAGCATTTTCCTTGGTGAAAGAAACAAAGGTTTTCAGGCCTTATATCTTAAGTTCAAAGTTGTTGCTTATGTTCCCCACACCATGGTAAAAGACATCTTATCAGAGATGGAGATCTCAAGAAAGAGATGTAGATGGGTGAACAAACTAGGAGTATGACATGGACATCCAAACCACAAAGTTGGTGAGAGGTTTGGGTCTTGCTAAGCTCATGGCTGAGAGAAACTTGTAGACTGTGGAAGTGAATGAAGTAGAGGAAGAAAGGGAAGATGTTCTTGAGAATTTGATAAGTTTTGAGTGGTACAAGGATGTAATATTTTACCTTAGACACCTATGCTTCCCTGATCATTTAAATAAAAATAAGAAAAAGATCCCTCAAGATGGCTTCTCAAAAATACATCATCATTGACTTTGGGTTGGCTTGGAAGAACCCTGAAGGTGTCCTCTTGAAATGTATAACTGAAGATGAAGCTCCCAAAATAGTTGTTGATTTCCATGGGGGAGTTTGTGGAGGACACTTTTCTGGAAGGGTTATAACACACAAAGTTTTGAGAGCTGGTTATTGGTGGCCTACTCTCTTTTAAAGATGTAACCCTACTGGTTAGAAAATGTGAAAGTTGCCAACATTTCTCTGGAAGAATGAAAGCTTCAGGCTCCCTTCCTTTGTAGCTTGTATCAATTGAAGCTCCTTTCAAACAATGGGGAATAGACTTCATTGGTGAGATTTCAGACCCTTCTAGTCGTTGGACATAAGTGGATCCTTGTAGCCACAAATTACTTCACCAAGTGGGTAGAAAATCCCCACCAAGAAAGCAACACACCAAGTTGTTATGGACTTCTTGTTGAATCATATCATATGCAGATTTGGTGTGCTAGTAAAGATTGTTGTTGATAATGCCATGTGTTTTGAGCTAAACCCTTGATGGAAATGTGCAAGGAGTATGGAACCAATCTGACTTATGCTTCAAACTATAACCCTCAAGGAAATGGACAAGTTGAGTCCAGCAATAAGAACTTATTGAAGATCATTAGGAGAACCTTGGAGTTGAACAAGAGAAAATGGGGTGAACAACTGAAATTTGTAGTTTGGGCTGATAGAATTACTACCAAAAGAGCTACTGGTAAGAGCCCATTTGAGTTGGTGTATGGAACTCAAGCTCTGCTGCCCTTACATCTGTAATTATCTTCATTTCAGTTTGTTCAACAACTTGAAGATCAAGAGGTCAGTCCATATGAAGCAAGGATTAATCAGATTGTTGAGTTGGATGAAGAAAGAAGAGCATCCCACCAAAGGCATGTCAGATTTAGAGAGAAGTTGAAGAGGTTGTTTGATAAGAAGGTCACTCTAGGGCTTTAATGTTGGAGATCTGGTTTTTTTATGGGATAGCAGAAATGAAGATAAGGGAAAACATGGTAAATTTGATGCATTGTGGATGGGCCCTTACTCCATTGATATCAAAATTGGTGAAAATACCTTTTTCTCAAGGACTTAGATGGGGAATTGCTTGAACTACCTATTAATGGTAGAGACATCTGAAGCATTTCTTGGATTAATCCCCAAATTTGAGGTATGCACCACTTGTATAGTGTATAGTCTTTGTTTTTTGGCTCTATTTTTGTTTTTTGTCGGTTTGTGGTTTTCCCTATTCTTGGCAGCCATTTTTTGTTGATTTGGTCTAGTTTTTGGCTGGCTACTTTTTGACTCCATTTTCCCAATGGTTTTTTTGGCACTTGGTCTACTTCTTTTGTTCTTGTGGCACTCATTAGGAGTGCCCATCCCTGAGCAGGAGCCGATGTTGGTGCCATTTTTGAGCCTGTAAGCTTTTTCCCTAATTTTCCTTCATTCTGCATGCTCTAAAACATTTTTTCTCTCAAATTGGTGGTCTGTAACTTTTCCCTCCAGATTGAATGCCTTGAAATGCTCATAAACTTGTTATTTTGTCCCAATTTGAATGAAATCAGCATGTGCCCTCTTTTGTGCCCTAATTTTTCCAAAATGTGGGCCTCTACCATTTTTTCCATTTTTTTCCCAATTGTGGAAGTTTAAAATTGATCATTTTATACTTATTTTCCCTCAAAAATCCAATTCCATGATAAAAATTCTTTAAAACATGTTTCCATTGGTCAATTTTTGATGATGAAATTTGTTGTCCTTAGTGAAAAAAATCAAATTCTAGGGCATCCCTGGCATTTTGTGTTTTTGACGGTTAGATGGGCATCATTTGCCCGTCAATTTCATCTTTAGCATTCTAGGGCATCGTTGGAAATTTCTGCGTTTTTGATGGTCATACGGGCATCCTTTTCCCATCAAATTTTAGCTCAAAAAATCTTCTCCTACGTGGCATTTGTAATTGGACAAGGTTCGGTGGGTCATTTCTAAAAACTTAACATTTTTGTGTTTTGGAAAAAAGTACAAATTTCCCCCGTAGCTCCATAGGTCCTAGAGGAGGTACACGTGTCGCAAGAAGAGTGAAGGTGGACGGGTGGGTCTTTTTGTGCCTTAAGGCATTTTGGAAAAAAGAGTTAAAGTACAAAGAAAATGCCTAGGGCCTACAATGAATCAGAATGAATGAATGAATGGAACACGTGTGAAGCTTGGAGAGCATAGGCCCTCATAGTGAAATAGAGGTGGAACATGTCATGTTTTTCATCAAAGATGGAAAGGAGGAAACTTAGAAAGGCTAGAATTTTTTTCTTTTTGGAATGAAGCCCTTAGAAAAAAAGTTGTGAAAAGGGCCGTGGGTCCGTTTCGGGCCAATCGGGGAGAGGACACGTGGCAAGATGGCAAAAGGCAAAAGGAGTTGAGGCCATTGGAGGAAAAAGGAAATTTTGCCTTTTTGGAAAAATGAGTTAAAGTGTGAAAATTTGAAGCATGGCTGCTTGATGTCAAAGGAGAGACATGTGGCGAGGAGAAAGGAATAATAAGTGTGGGAGTGCGGAGGAAATGTTGAAAATTTTCCTTTGGTGAAAAAGGAATTAAAGTATGAATTTGAGTGCTTGGCTCCATAATCATATGAGGACACATGTGCTTTGGGGAGGGAGTGGGGTCATGGAAGAAAATTTGAAAAAATTTCCTTTTTGAAAAGAGGCAAAATGTGTAAAATTGAGCTGTGACCCCAGATCAATCATATTGTGCCACATGTCAGTGCCAAATCTCAAGGGTGGAGATGCGAGGAAATTTTGGAAAAATTTTCCTTTTTTCAAAAAAGGTGGAAATGTGTAGAATCGAGCCATGATTCCGATGGGACCCACATTGGGACACGTGTCAAGCTCATTTTCAAGGGCGGAGGGGCGGAGAAAAATGTCAAATTTTTACATTTTTCCAAAAATGTTAAAATATCAAAAAGTGATCCCAAGCCCATTTCCAATCACATTATGACACGTGGAGGGCTCAGATTGAAGGGAGAAAGGAAAATCAATGGTAACTATGCATTTTCAATTTGGTTTGTACCATTTTGCTCAGGAAGTGTGGAAATGCATTTTTGCATCAATTTTGATCAAATTTTTGGCAAATTCATGTCGTTTGTGCCTTGAGGACCAATGAAATTGGTTTTGAGGATCAATTTGAAGATCAGAGATGTTTTTGAATAAATTTTTTCCTAACCCATCAAAAATGTGAAATATCAAATCCAAAAGTTGCAAAGTCAAATTTTGGAGGGATAAGGATGAAATAATGAAAGGAAGGGGTCTGCATGCTTTGAAGATGAAAAACGTGCCTCCACAATGGATAATGATGTGAATTTTGCAATGATTCACCTTTTTTGAAACACCTGGCAACTTTTTTGCAAATATGTTAGATGTCCCTTTCTGTGAAGTCATGAGTGAATTTGTAACAAACTAAGATGCCATAGGATATTCTTTTCTTGGGAAAGAAGGATCAAATGTAATAGAATGATATATAATGCATGTTTTTGACATGCAAAGGGTCGGGAAATTGAAAATCATGAGAAAATTTTGAGAGAAGCTCATCTTCTGAGAAACCCTCCAAAAAACCTGGTTAATGTCTTCTGTGTTAGATCTTCATTCATGTTGAGTTGGTTACAAGTGTATAGCCATCACACAGCTCTGAGATTGTTCCTGAAACTCTCCCTTGTTGATGAATCTAACTATTTTGAATTAATCTATGTTATTTTGGGCAATATGATGTATGTTATCATGTTTAAATGTCTACAAATAGTTTTCCTTGTTCTTGTTGCAATCTTGCATTGAAATCTTTAGGAATCACACAGATCTCATCCTTATTGATAGTTTAGTGGCATTTTGCAATTTCATTTTTCAGAAGAGCTTTCATCTGGCATTGAAAATAAGTAGTTTAAAATCACTTCACCTTCATTTGTTGATAGAGATTGCTTGTAAGCCTTTGGGGGTACCTTAGGCGTGATTTGATCAGAGATTTTGATGTTTAATTGAGTCCTTTAACTCAAGATTTTGTGTTGAGGTCTCAAATATTGTGTGAAGAGTGAAAACCTAGGCCTCCATTTGTGTATCTCTTCTAGTTGAAAGAACATCCTGACTATTTTGAAGCATTTTATCTGATAGTTGTTCAAATGTTGTAGAGGTTGTCAAAGATCTAGCATAGTCAAGTTTGTCTTGTCAATATCCCACCAAAAATCATTCTAAACAACTAATCCTACCCCATACTACCCTGTTTTGACCTATATACCCACAAAAGATCAAAATCCATTTGCTAAAGTATGTAGAATAGATCAGGATTTCAAAATGTCTTCAGTAACCCTTGCCTTGCATTGAAATTATCTCCATAATCTGGAAGTGACAACTTGTGAAAGTTAGATTTGGAGTGTTGATCATATTTTCCCAAATTGAGGGAGGCCCATTCCTTCATACTATGAAAGGCACAACACAAATTGAGGGATATCTTCATCTCCTTCACCATTTGAGGGTTACAAAATAGGTCCTCTTACCTTGGTTGAAAGGCACAACCTAAAATAGTTAGGACAAGATCAAGTCCTATTTGAGTGCTAATATCCATCTCTAATGGAATAAATAGATGAGAAATCGTGAGTACCATGTGCCATTAAAGATCAAATAAACATTGGAATTGAAAACAACATACATCATGTCAAAGAGGCCTTACTAGCTGAATCCTAATACGCACGTTAAGGTGAAGGATGAAATTGATAAAATGTTGAATTCATGCATTATTGATCCCATTGAAGAGTCATAATGGATAAATCCCTATGGTTATCATCATTAAAAAGGATGGTAGGATAAGGATTTGTGTTGACTATAGAGTTCTGAATGCTTCATGTATGATTGATCCTTTTCCCATGTCATTCAATGAGGAGATCCTAGAAGGTGTTGTAGGGTGCGAGATCTATTCTTTTATAGATGGATTTTAGGATACTATCAAAGTTAGGATCACACACGAGTCCGAGAAAAGACAAATTTTACAGCTGAATGTGGATGATTTTCTTACATGGTTATGCCCTTTGGCCGAGGAATTTACTAGTGTTGTTCTCGCATATTATTGTTCAATTATTTTACAACTTCATTCATAAATTTATTCGGGTATATTTGGATGATTGGATGGTGTATGGACTAGTTAAACACTATTATGACTTCTTAAGGTTGATGTTTGAATGATGTAGGAAAAATTAGTATCTCCTTGGATGCTAAGAATTATATCTTCGTGACACCATTTGACACTTTTCTTAGAAACATCATCTATAAAGAAGAATTGCTAGTAAACCTAGCGAATTGCATTCATCCAACCAATCAAAGTGAAGTGTGTGGATAACCTAGACATACTATTTATTACCATGAGTTTATTAATGGATATGTAAATATTTCCATGCCACTTGAAAATTTGTTAAAGGAAAACAAAAATTCTTTTGGGGTGATGCACAAAAACTAACATTTGAGGCTTTAAAGGAACAAAAACCACCATGTCTATATTACGCTTCACTTACGTGAGTAAACCATTCCATGTTCATATAGATGCGTTTGATACAACCATGAGCATAGTTTTGGCCCAACCTAGAGAAGGGGATGTAGATCATCAATATATTTTACAAGTAGGAAGTTGACGTCGGTGAGGATAGTCACATAACCATAGATCATAAAGCATTGTCAATGGTGTACGCACTTCACAAGTTTAGACAATATCTGCTAGCAATACCATTTATTTTCTACATTGATCACATGGAACTTAAATATCTAGTTAACAAGATAGTTTTGCAAGGGAAAAATTTTCATTAGATCATTTTATTTCAAGAGTTTGATTTCTTAGTTATAGTTAATTACAAGAGAAATTTGGGACGAAACCACTTATCATGGAGTAACTTAGGTGAGGACATGCAAAGCATAGAGGACACTATGTTAAATTATTAGTTGTTTAGACTACATCACCCATTAGCTGATTTAGATTACATTGTAGTATTCTTGTGCATTGGAGTTACACTTGAAGGTATGAAGAAACTCAAGAAAAAGTAGCTATCAATTCACATGGTGCCCTACTAGCTAATTGGAGGAGATTTATATAAAATGGGTAGATATGATTTCTTACGCATTTGTGTATTAGAGCATGATCGTGAAGCTATCATGAAAGAAGTGTATGGAAGAATAGATAGAGGTCATTATGTAGGTGAAGAAATAACATGCAATATTTACTCATAGGATTATAATAGGAGACACTCTATAAGGATACCAAGAAATTTGTTAAGGCTGTGACCATTTTCAAATGATAGGTCAACTAGGAAATTGGGATGAGATATTGTTACACCCTATAGAAAGTGAAAAACCATTTGATAAGTGGATAATAGACATTGTTTGCCCCATTGCACCAATTACGTGAAGGAAAAGTCCACATTACATTATAACATATACAAATTACTTGACAAGATGGGAATAAGTTGTGTCTGCGCAAAGAATTGAACTACAACTACAACAATAATATCTATATGGGAAAATATCATTAGTAGGTATGACTCCATTAAGCCTTACTAGTGATTGTGGAAATCACTTATTTGAATGAGACAACAAAATATTGTTGTCATAGTTCATGGTAGATAATCACAAGAATACCCCCTATCACCCATAATCCAATGGTGCTTGTAAAGTATTTCATTAAAATTTTAGGACAAACATTTATAAAGATATGTGATGTAGGAAGAAAATATTTGGATGTCAAAGTCTCAATTGAGTTATGGGAATATAAAACTACATACATGAGATTGAATACATCCACACCTTTTCAATTGGTGTTTGGTGTGGAAGTATTTTTCATGTGGAGTTCATTCTACCCTCATTGCACATTACACACACAGGAGGAATCAATGATGAAAAATCGGTGGATGAGTGCATTGATAAACTAATGTAATTAGATGAGCAGTGCACAATTGTGCGATGGAGTGAAAAGGCATATAAAGCAAGGGAAAATTATTGGCATGACAAAAATTTAAGAATAAGTCTATTGTAGTAGGGAAGATGGTGCTTTTGTATGACTAAGAGTTTGCACACCATCCTAATAAGATTAATGCACATTGGTTGCGACCATTTCTAGTAACCAAAATATTTGAATCAAGTACATGTAAATTATAGTCACTTTGAATGGAATTATGTTTCCTAGTTAATTTTGGTGGCTCAAACATGCAACCATATCTCAGATCTTGAAAGGGTCGAGGTGTCTGAGACCACAATGGAACCATCCCCAAGTTGTTGGACCTTGCGAGCTTGGGACAGATCTCCGGAGAAGGCCGGTTACTCTATCTATCTCTAGTGTTACTTTTACTCCTAGTGTTGAAAGGGATAACTAAGCTAAGAATTCCAAGGGACTAGGGATAACATAACTTAAACTACACTAAAAGGTGATAGCACCGAGAAAATAGGGATGAACACTATACATTCGAGAAATAATGACAGGGAATGTATGAGAGGGGGCTAGGCATGAGTAGCACAATAAAACACACATTAACCAAATTGTTCTTATGGAAAAAAACCAAATATGGATCTGTAAGAGACCAAAAATAACACAATAATATGCAATGTAAGAGAAGAGGCAAGAAGAAGGAACGAAAACATGCTAGGATAGAGAATAGTCACAAAATGATGCTTCCATTACTTCCAAAAGTGCATAGAACTATTACAATGATAAGGAGGCCGATATCCACATGCAAGAGCCAAACATGGAGGTCTGCAACTCAAAATACAAAAAATATGGAGTCCTTAGCAGCATGTGTAAGGATCCATAGTATCCAACATAACAAATGATCCTTACTCTTACATTTATAGATGAATCTATGGAGACAAAAGGAAAAGGAGGGAAAACCTAAATTTTAAACATAACTACCAACAAGAAGAATTCAATGTCTGCAAATCCACTTGGAAATATGTGAAATACACTTCCCCATTCTGTTTGACGTGTTGAGGAAAATAGAATGGATCATACTAAATTGGGTGGTTGGAGAAATCAGATCTGTTCATCAATATTAAGATAGACGTTCTCCCAATTCTTACCTACCAGATCCGTCAAAATTTGAATTTTGAATTTTTGACAATGTAGCTCATGTCAGCAGCTTTTTGACAAGTCCGAGCACACGCTGATCTGAGCTCTGTAGCTGATGATATGGCTATCAGAAGATGTCAGAGTCATCAGCATATATAAGACACGTGACATGCGCTAATTAGCTAATATGGTGGCCAAATGTATAATTATTTGTCATTTCTGCCACGTGTTAATCATTCATTTGTTGCGAGGATTCGACACCATGTTTGGTTGCAAACGGCATATTGAGCATGTCAAGAGAAGATCGGCACGAAGGGCATGGGGAGAAAACAAAGGAAAGTGTGGACGAGAGCACGCGCAATGCGCACGGGAGATGATTCAAAGCGGTGAGCGAGAGAATGTATGGTCAAGGTGTAACTATTAAAAAGTAATGGGTGCGGCACACGAAGGGTGGAAGGAAATTGACTTAGAAGAAGGTGAATGGTCGGAAGGTAGGAATGAGAGAGAATTGGAAGGGGAAAAGGAAGCAGTGGTGCGCGAGTAAAGCTGCTACCAAGGAAATGTGCCAAATGATTCGAGTGCATGCAACTTCTTGATAGATAACTTAGGGCCAGAATGTGTATGTATGTTATCGAACTTACTAGGGTATTTATTTAGATAATAGTTACTTTAATGGGAGTAGGATGAACCCTTATTATAAATAAGCTTCTTTTTTTGTTTTTAATAAATCACTATTTCCATTTAGATTAGATTTCCCTTTTTGTTTTATTTTGATTTTTTTGTTATAATACATGCATTCATGCACAAGAGCTAACTATTATATGTTATATTGATGCACAAATGACCACACATGATTTTTGTGTGGGGTGAAGAAGATGTAGGTTTATGAAACAAAAATAAAGGAAAAATACTTGAATAAAGTTTGATGAATGAGTGTGTGTTGGGGTGAGCGAATTGTGCATGATGGAAAAATATATTGGTGCACAGTAGAAAGAATTGTTAATGAATAGATATGATGTGAAGATTTATTTAAGTTGGTGGAATTTCTTAGATTGGAAACCACATGAAGAGAGAGTGCACAATGTAATTCGAGGGAGGAAATGAAAAGATAGACTACTTGGAAAGTTTCGCATCGGTAGAATGTGTACGGTGTAAGAAGATGCACATAAGAGGGTCTATAACCTATAAATTAGTGGCACATGATAAGGTTATAGACTAACGCACGTGAGAGAAAGTGGAAGAAAAAGGAAAAAGTAGAAAATTGAATTAAAGATAAAAAAGAGGTGGTAGGTGATGAGAAATTAATGAGGTCGAGAAAATAAAAAGGCTATAAAAGCATAAATAAAAAAATTCACTCACCTTGCATTTGAAAATTTGTGCACGAAAGATCTAAATTGTGATAAGTGTGAAGTGTGAAAGAAAACTATAAAATATGAGAATGAAGGAGAACAAGATAAAAGTTTAAGTGGACAAGAAAATATGCACACAACCTTGAGTTCAAAGAGATCCCTTAGTATAAATGGACTCTAGGAGATAAAGGGTGTGGAAGCACACAAATAATAGGGTTAAAAGGTGGAAAAAATAATTAGGGAAAGAAGTGACTCGTAGGGTGCAGCTAGGGCACAAATTTTAAGTGGATGAGAGCAAGGAATTGAGAAAGGACTTGGTGATTCAACACCAAGGGCACAAGTTAAATATGTAAGTGGTTTATTTTCACCACCTAGGGCACACATTTCATGGATTTCAGGGTTTGAGTAGTTGGAAAATGACAATGGAACCAAATAATTCACCAAAGAATAGAAGAACATCAACAAATCCCTAGATTATTGGTTTTATGAAATGTTATATCCGTAAGATGTTGTTATCGGTAAACCATAGGCCTCATAGTTGAAAAAGTGTAAAATTAGTGATTACAATCATAGAATGCAAGCCCATGAGACCAATATTAGAAATGATGTCTTAAAGGAGATGGAAAAAGGGATGGAAGAAGGGAAGATTGTCCTTGATGAACAGTTTTGGAAGGATTTGGAAAGTCGAGAGTCTTGCAGTTGTATGAGTCTTTTTCTTAAGAAAATGCATGCACTTATACTAGTGGATTTTTTCAAGAGTGCATGAAGATTATTTTTACTTCCCGGGAAGAAGAATGTATTTTTCTTGTGTATTTTATTAGAAGGGTAATCTGGGCTATGTGAAAATGGAGTAGATACCAAAGTAGATTTTAATGATGAAGACACGGTTAAGGATACATTAACCAAGTTCTAATACCAATGAGGGCGTCATGCATTCAATATTATTAACATATCTGATCTAGGTAATAGAGTGGCCACATGCCTAGTGAGATTAAATTTGGGAGCCTACGAGTGTTAGACAATATCATGCATAAGATGGTGTAGAAGACATAATACAAAATTTCCTTATTTATAGCTAAAGTCAACATAGAGGAGGCCAAGAACTAAGTAGATAGAGGAAAGAAGATCAATTGAAGTTATATACTACTTTTGATTGTATTATGGGAGATTGGGATATTTGATGGTCCAAAAGATTAAATATGGGTCTACCCAATTGCGAATAAGTCTATGGTATAGAAATTTTCTAAGTATGGTTGTGATGACGATATCTTGAACCCGTAAAAGGTGCTCCTAGAAAAGGGTATAAAAGGATGCACAAAACATTTGAAAATGAATAACGCATTTGAAGATAACTTCCAATACATTTGGATGGGCAAGTAGAGTTCATATTATTGCACCACTTTTACCTTATTTTATTTATGTTAAGTAATAGGAGATAGGGCCATGGTGAAAAATACCATTTGCATTGGTAGAAAAATGCTTCTAGGCCACTATTAACCACATAAAATATGTACAAAAGTTAACGTACAATGAAGACAACGTATATGTTGACTACCACACACTACACCTAACATATGTGTATCTATCTAAGGCACCATATGTAGAGACCTTGGAGATAGATAATATAGTGATGCACCCCATAAATTTAGTAGTGGGTAAGAATTATTGTAGGGTATATATATCTCTCTCGATTGAAGATCAAGGGGGGGAAATAAAATGGTTTTATGACCTTGAGATGCCGTAACCTCTAAATATGAAGTAGACGGTGGGTATCCACAAGTGCAAGAGACAAGGAAAATCAAGAGGAGGAGATAAAGAGAAAGAATATGATTCCATAGTTAACCATAGCACAAGGAAACATATATAGCAAAGGAATCATGAGGCAAGCTCTTTTCACCCACTTAAGGAGTCTCCATTATCAAGGGCACACAATCCTATTCATGTAAAGAACAATCTGTGAGTGATATATGTCATTGATGAAGAAGAAGAGGACTTAGAGAAAAAGGTTCTCTGAGAAGATACGGTGCATGAAGAGGGGATACCATAAGATGAGGAAAAGGAGATAGTGAAATAGGAGGAATAAGATCTAACATAGGAGGAAGATGTTACATCCTCAATTTATACCTTAGAACAAGTGAATTTTTTTTTTTATAATTGCATCCTGGTTCTAAATACATAATTTAGAACTCACAACTCAAATAACCATTCTTATAAAGAGACAACCATATGCAGTACATGTGTAATGACTCGGAGTACCTCCGATCTATTCATTCCATGACTCGGTAATCTACCGATCTATTCATGAGTAATAAGAGTTGGCGTTTTTATTTAACACTTCACTCTTGCGGTTCTCTTCCCTACTCGGGATTAGAATGCTCTATCGAGGAACCTAAGCTGAATAATTTTTACCATTATTCATCGGCATCTCATCCCTTAGACTAGGTGAATTAGGACAACGCAATCAGCAGCTTGCGATACTTTGGCCAAAGATTTGAAACATACTGTTTATGTCTCGTATTCCTTAACGGCATACTCATCAATCTGGAATACGCCCTTCACCCCATTCTTATGTTATATAGAATCTCTTATACCGACCATCGAGTCCTTCCTATCACAACTTAATCACTCGGAGATAGATTATCAAGGTGATAATGTTATATGGATGCCCACGAGGATTAGGGATACGATGACATCTTGGTTTAACCTGCTGAGTTAAACCGGTGTGTCATGATACCCGAATCTCTAGGCAGCCTTATAACATGACCACCTTCCTAATCGGTCCACTGAGTAACTCGTTTGAGATCAAAGTGTAAATCTTAGCGATCAATGCAAAGGGTGTCGTCATAAGTCACTGCATTGTTGTAACCGAGAAGATCCTAATCTTCTTGGAGGTGCAGCCCTGACCCTATGATTGACTTGTGCCGTCAACCTTTAAATACGCCTCGAAAATATTTACTTATTAATATGTGTACGCACGTTGAGTTTTAAATTACATTAAAGACTTTCCCCTAAGGTTAGCCTTTCCCGATCCCTGGATTCTTCGTCTTAAGATGACCTTCCTCAATAAAACCCATTACATGGTAGAGGTAATAAGGTCAAGATCTCATCAAGGAGTTATTAGAATATACATGATTCTAAAACAACAGAATTGGACAATATCTCATAATCTTCACATGAGATTGTCATCTGAACCCCATTAGATTTATATCAGTTCTCTTAACTGAATTTATATCATTCTTATTAGCATCAAGATATAAATGGTTAAGAATCCAATTTAATGTTGTCCTGTCATGCTCAGGACTAGGGATTAGTAATTTAATTCAGCTTGATTAGCGTTCTGCTTAAGTTCATTTTAGCCCTATCTTTTAGAAAGACAATGATTTAAATTTCAATTTAGCTTTCGATAGAACAAATTAGAACTACTAAACACTCATAAGAATTCAATCACATTTTCTTATAAGCTTTCATTGACAATCACAAAAGCATCCAAATTACACAAGATAACATTGCCACTCTGGTATATAAACCGCAGAAGGTCAACTATCAGAATTAAGAATACAACACATAAGTAACAAATACTTATTTCCATTCCTTTCAGAACTATACAAATACATTTTAGGCATTCAGCATACTTGATACAATTCTCAACGGAAAAGAAACATCTTTCCACATTTAGTACATTTAGAAAATCAAGCTGTAATTCATTATAAATCAAATTAAACAATCTGATCATCCGGTCAGATCTGCATTGCTTTTACCACTTACGGCAACCATCTGCAAAAATAGTCAACATGAGTCAGTTCGATGGCCAGGCATGATAAGCACTAACTTTTAAAACAATTGCAATCCGTCAATTGTTTTCATTAAACACCCTGTTTAAATGAGATCAATTCTCCAAACAAATAAACATATTCGGACTATGCCTTTTGAAATACAAAAATGGCTACAAATGTGTAACTCTATCATCGTTACAAAATAGTCTTAAACACTTCTCAATTATTTCATCAAATATTAGAAATCAAGAACGAAAGTATCCAAAGCAATTATCTTGAATCCAAGATCAGCAATATTGAACAAATCGTTACTTTCATCGAGAAAAAGGAATATCATAACAAATCGTGATTCCATCAATATGATACAAAAACAATTCCAATTGTTAAACAGATATCGACATGCATTGTTATGATAGAAGAGAAAGAAACAAATCATTCACATTTCCCTTCACACAAGCTCATGGTATGCCGTCTCCTCATATGGAAAGCCTTCATCCTACATGCATACGAATAAGTCCGACGAGCCACAAGAAAAATCACTTTGTTTAAATAAAAATCGAACACATGAAACACGTATAGTAGCTAACATGCCTATAGTGATGACTATCAACCAACAGACTCATAAGACCTTCCACAAGAAGCGGCAAACTAGATGGGTTTCTCCACATTGCCTGTCGAGGTGCAGTCGACGGCTTAAGTTCAGTCTAGCTTAAAACAGGATAGTTTTGCAACAAAGACTAACATGCTAACAATCCCACACATAAACCTATAGCCCAAGCTAGTCCCTTCTAAACACAGTAAGGCTTTTCGACCCAAGGTCGAAATCAAGAACTTTTATTATATCGTGGCCAATCAACAACTTCATCGCATTAAGCAATTTGATGTTTCCATAAGACTATGCGAAGATTATCCTACAAATTCCGTAACATACACAGCCTCATCCAACTAGGAAAAAAGAAAGGAAACATATCATTATGTATTTACATCTGTACGCAATCGGAATCAGACGTATAGCATTCACGATTCATTTATACAAGGCCACATTACTTGATATAAATCATTACTCGGGAAATCCCACAATGTTTAAACAACGTGAGTATACCAAGTCAAGTTTTAAGCGAGGAAAAATAAAATACGGGATAACTTCCATGAATTCAATGAACCCAAACAACGGTGGCAAGAAAATTGTTGCAATGATTCCATCTGGTCAAGTCAATGGTGTACATATTAAAATCAAGCAAAAGCAATTTAAATACTGATTTCAAAACAAGATACCCGACTGAACCTTTGCCAATTCTTCGCACAAGTTTGCACAGAATGCAAACGTAAAATACACCCAAAGAATCTGTACCACAAAATCCTTGCAACACGAAGGTATTCTTACAAATAACAGAGGTCTTAGTACATGTTATTCCCTCAAGTCTTTGGCTCATCAATTACCAATATTCAATTATATTTAGCTTAGCAGAGGTCCAAATATAAGTAAATCATTCAATCGACTCCATGAGTCGTTACGATTTACAACAAAATATGAATATATACATATTGCATACGATAACGGGTTGAAACCCATAACCACAAAGCAAGGAATACACAATTTCCAAAAGGGTGCAATGAAATCTTGAAACACAATAAGTTATTCGTTCAAAATAACTTAAATACCAAAGCGAAGCCCTACTAGGTTCTGTATCCTTCACCAATGATAACCACCACAAACTTGCAAAGAAGTCCAACAGTACCTCTTCCGACAAGAATCAACAACAAGCCTCATCAACAAGTTACAATCAACAAGTTTCTATAAACAAGTTTCTCGTATCTCGAACCCGAAGAAGAGAAGCATGCACGGGTTCTCACGGAGCAGGAAGATACCCTTCAAGCACATGTTTCACAACTTACGCCGGAATGTAAAGCACAATAAAACAGTGAACCGTTCGAAGTACAACACACACCCATTAAGGGTTAAATTTGAAAAACGAACAGACATAAAGATACGTACCAAATCACACAAGACAACCATAGGAAATCATCTATTTCCATAAGTCATTTGAACAGAGTTGTTCTAATGAAATCACTTGAAAGACAGACAAGATTTTTAAAGGTTAGGGCCTAACATGCGGATTTTTGCTCAAAATTCGAAGCGAGACCCCTTTGAAAGAGCTCGGACTTCCTTTTCCTTTTCCAAGTTAGAGCGACCAACAAGATTTTGCTATCTCCATGACATATATACTTTCCTTGCCGGAGAAAAGAGCTAGATACCCTCATACTCTTTCCATGCAACTCAAGAAGGGCAGTGCGAAGAACCGGTGAAGCAGCGAGAAGGAAAACCGAAATTCGCGATAAGCCAAACAAACCAACAACTTTCCAATTTGCATGCCTTCGCGAGTTCGAGCTCGACTTCCAAGCTCATTAATTGCATTCACTCCAATTTTCCTACTTAAACTCAATGCCACCGACCGCCAAAATTGGCGCAGATAAATAAAATCTCGGACCATTTTCGGTCTTGGCGACCTGCCACGTCGGCTCAGGTTAGCCGTTTCTAAAACCTCCGCCAATACCTGTCTTCATACTTATCCAATGCATTTAATTACATAGAAAATTCCGCCCATGGTTCGCACCCCTCCATAGGCCCCTTTACATTCTTGCTCACTAGTTAGGTTAGTAACTTAGGTTAGAATTTAGGATAACACCTAGTCTAACCACTTTACACATAGATACTAACTTAGAACATCAGCTCTTAGCCTAGGTCTAGGTTAGATTAACACTAATCTAACCCCTAGGTTAGGTTTAGTTTTAGGTTACTAATCATTAATAATTCCAGTTAGGTCTACATTCTGTACACTCAGAAAAAGACCTACAACATACATTCTCGAACAGGGTTAGCTCTGTTCCGCCTTAGGAAACTCTGAGAATTATATGAAACCGAATTATTATCGGTCCATGATTGAGACCCTCCGGATAAACTTCGATATCGGGAACCAATCCATTTCACATGATCAACACGAGTCATACTCCGGACTAGCTTATTCAATGCTTCTAGACCTTAACTGTTCAAGTGCGTAATTTTAATTCATCACGAACAAACTTAAAGCAATACTTGGATCAAATCAAGTGATCCAAGGCTAGGTATTATAGAAGGGTAACTCTGTAATTCATTCCGAGATAAGATTAAACTCAGATACAAAATGAAAGAAATAAAAGAGTCAATCATATTCGACTCGGTCAAGATCTACAATCTGCAAAGAAAATACAGTACATATCAAGCATGATTTCTTAATCGAGGAACACATCCTTTTACAAGAAATCACATATCAACACTTGTATGCTCAGGAGGAAGTAACAACAGTTTAGGGTGTTACATGCTTCCCTCTAAAAGATTCATCGTCCCGATGATTACATATTCAATTAACCTTGGTCAATCAATGTATCGATTACACAAATAATGTGACTATTTCATATTTGAATAGTTCAGAAATCAATGTCACAACACATTTTATTCAACCTGAATAATGTTTGCCTTCATCGGCTTCCATAAATTCGAAAAAAAAAAAAAAAAAAAAAAAAAGTTCTTAAAAGAATGTTTTGTCAATGATTTCATTCATTGAAAAGAGAAGGAAAATCCATTTTCATCTCTTCGAGTTTTCCCAAGTTGCACTTTCTTTCGTTAAGCTGGTCCCCTTTGGACCTTACATTCTTGTATTTCACGATTTCTTAAATGCAATTGGTGAGTTTCAGCACTCGTGTGGGTTTAACCACGATTATTCTGGGTCTTGGACTGTAAGGAATTCAATTTAAAACATGTGACAGATCTGAAACATATTTCTTAAGCAAAGAAATATGGAAAACATCATGCATGCGAGATAAAGCGGTGGCAATGCTAAATGATAAGCTACGGGATTGATTATTTCGACAATTTGAAAGGTCCCACGAATCGAGGTGACAACTTGGCAGCCTTGCCAAAACTTATTGAACTCTTTCTAGGTTTAACACGAAGAAAAACCTTATCACCAAGCTCAAACCTTCTATCAACCCACTTAAGGTTAGCATAGCTCTTGTCTATCATCCATTGCTTCCTTTAGTCGTTCACGAATCATCGAAGCTTAACTTGCTGTTCCATTTCAGTGAGAATCTCTGGTCCAATTACCACTCTATCCTCAACACTGTCCCAACTAATAGGAGTTCTGCACTTTCTTCCATAAAGTGCTTCAAATGGTGCCATTTTAAGAGATGAGTGATAAGTATTGTTGTATGCGAACTCAACTAATGGAAGATACTCCTCCCATTTATACTGTTGATCCATACAGTACATTCGCAACATGTCCTCCAACACTTGATTTACCCTCTCAGTTTGTCCATCCGTTTCCGGATGATATGCAGAACTGAAGTTTAGTTTCGTTCCAAGGGCTGCGTTAAGCGTTTGCCAAAACCTTGACGTCATTCTAGGATCCCTGTCAGATATAATCAATTCTGGTACACCATGCAATCTGAAAATTTCGTGCACGAATCTTTTGGCCAGCACTGGTGAATCATCCTTTAGATTTCCAGCGATGAAATGAGCTACCTTAGTCAGTTTATCTACAACTACCAGGATAACATCATGTTTATTCCTGGACATGGGTAGTCCTTGTACAAAATCCATGGTTATTACTTGCCATTTGTACTACGGTATGCTATGAGGATATAACAATCCAGTAGGGTGCATATGTTCTGCCTTCACCCGCTGACATTCCAGACAATGAGTCACAAAATTAATTACATCCTTTTTCATACCTTTCCAAAAGTATTGTTGTTTTAAATCAGCAAGCATTTTTGTGATACCTGGGTGTCCAGAGAAAGGTGAATTATGAAATTCAACTAACAACTTCTTTCTCAAATCATTCAGCATAGGTACATATACCCTGTTTTCATAACGCAAGATTCCTTCATTATCAAAATGAAAACCTTTATACCTTATATCCTTTGGTTCTGCGGCAAAGCCTTTGCTTTTACTTCTTTGAAAGTATACATCTAATTCGAGGCACTTTTTACCTCGTCTTTAAAGCGAGTTCTTAATGTTATAAGAGCAGAAATGTGCCTCCTACGACTTAGAGCATCATTTACCTATTCTCCTTTCCTTTGATATAGCTAATATCAAAGTCATATTGTGATAAAAATTCTAACCATCTTCTCTCTTTCGGCATTGATTGGGCTGAGTAAAAATATATTTCAGTCCTAAGTGATCGAGTTTTCAACTCAAAAGGTTTCCCAAGTAAGTAGTGTCTCCAGGACTTGAAGTGCATGAACAATGGCAGCAAGTTCCAAATCATGAGGGCATAATTCAGCTCATGTATCTTAAGTTTTCTACTTTCATATGCTATGACCTGATCATTTTGTAGCAAAACACCTCCTAGGCCTTCCCCAAAAGCATCCGTTACAACAGTAAAACTCCCATTGGGAGTGCAGTACAGACTAATATAGGTGTAGAAGTCAGTGGCTGGTCTTTCAGACTTTTGAAATCGCTTCGCACTTGTCATTCCACATGAATTTCTTATCCTTCTTTTTGCAATGAAGTTATTGGTGCATGCTACTTTGGAAAAATCCTTTACAAATTTTCTATAGTAACCAGCAAGACCCATGAAGCTTCTTACTTCATGCACATTCTTTAGTGCAGGCCACTCAGTTATTGCCACTATTTTTGAAGGATCTACAGCAATTCCTTCTTTACTTATGACATGACCCAAATAGTGAACTTCTGAATCAAAGAAAGAACATTTGGATAACTTACCATACAACTTTCTTTTCTCAAAATTCCCAAAACTATCTTCAAATGCTCATTGTGCTCCTAACGCTTTTGGAATAAATGAGAATATCGTCCAAGAATACAAGTACAAACTTGTCAGGTATTCTTGAAAAATATTGTTCATTAAATTCATAAAAATTTGCGGGTGCATTAGTTAATCAAAGGGTAGAAGCTGTGAATTCATAATGTCCGTACCTTGTTCGGAAAGCTGTTTTATGAATGTCTTCCTCTCTAATCCTTAACTGATGATAACCAGATCGAAGGTCTATCTTAGAATAAACCGCTGCTCCACGCATCTGATCAAACAGATCATCGATCCTAGGAAGTGGATATCGGTTCTTAATTGTTGCTTTGTTCAACATCCGATAATCAATACACAGCCTTAGTGTTCCATCCTTCTTTTTCACAAATATTACAGGCGCTCCCCAAGGTGAAACACTTGGTCTGATCAAACCTTTAGACAAAAGCTCTTGCAACTGTGCCTTAAGCTCGACTAACTCTGTAGTAGTCATCCGATAAGGCGCTTTGGATATAGGTTACGTCACTGGCTTGATTTCAATGGTGAAGTCAAATTCTCTCTTGGGTGGTAACCTGGTAATTCCTCGGGAAAAACATCCTGAAACTTTGTGAGAGGAATTGTTTCATGAAATCATCATCTTCTTGAAGATTGAGATATCTTTCTTGCATAAAGGGTGCATCCTTTATTTTTAGCCTTTTAAGCTGCATGGTGTGAGTTTTCTAACTGAAATTTCCCGTTTCACACCTTGAATCTCTGCTTGATTCGGTGATCATCTAAACATTTTATGTTCTTTTCATAGTGATCTACCTTTGCTTTATGGTCAGCTAACCAATTGACATCGATAACAATGTCATACGATCCTAAAGGTGCAACATAGAGATCAACTTCCGTGGAAAAATTAGGTAAGTCAAGGATTGCCCCAAAAAGACACATACTCTTTGTATGAGCAGAATTATTACCATCTTATGCATACGGTCAAGATTTATCCATTTTTCCAGCTTTTCTTTTAAGTTTAGAAGCAAGTTTATTAGATATAAAACATTCAGTAGCTCCTGTATCAAAAAGAATAGTAGCATGTATGCCGAATAACTTACAGGAACTTCTATAGGTGTCACTTGCTTTTGAGCTTGCTTGTCGCTCTTTGCGGCATGTATCTTATGCTTTGCGATTACGATCATCCTTCTTCAAAGGGCACTGATTTGCGTAGTGATCTTTGCCACAATTGTAGCAGCCTCCTACAGGTCCCTTTTTAGGCTCAAAGTTGCCTCCAGTTTTGTAATTGTCACGTTGTCCTCCATAGGGCTTCTGCCCATTATTATAATTTTTAACAAAATTATCCCTTACATTTCCAGCAGGCTTATTTACTGCTGCTTTCTTATTGTTATCTCCTGGAAACTTACTCTTGTTTCCAAACTTTTTCCATGGTCCTTTTCTAGGTGCAAGAGAGGTTGAAGAAGGGTTTGCAGTCTTCTTCCGCACTTCCTCTTTATGAGCAGAAATAGCCTTTAATTTCTGTTCTTGCCTTATGGCCTTTTCAACAACTCCTTCCATAGTGGTTGGACTGTGAACATCGACCTCTCCCCCTATCACGGGATTCAATCCCATGATGAATTTCCGTATTCTGAACTTCTCGTCAGTTTGATACTGCGGTACATACTTGAGGAGTTTTGTAAACCGCTCCCAGTATTCAGTTACCGTTAGCTTCCCTTGAGCTAAGTTCTGAAATTCTGTCATTTTCTGATCATAGAAAAGTTGTGGCAGCCAATGTTGCCTAAAATAGCCTTTAAATTGATCCCAAGTAATATTGGTCTCATCAATGTTTAGTTCAGCTTTACGGCTATCCCACCACGAAGATGCTTCGTGGGAAAGCTGATAGGCTCCCCAAATAGCTTTGGTTTCCTCTGAGAAGTTCCTTATTGCAAAGTACTTCTCCATTTCGCTGAGCCAGTTCTCAGCTCCATCTCCTAATGTGGTGCCATCATACTTAGGTGGACTTATCCTTTTTATATCATTAGTGAGTTCTGCTGCCAATCTGGCCTTTTTGTTTTCTGGTTGGACAGGTGCATTCCCAGCATTAACATCAACACCCATGTCGGGGTTGTCCTCAGGAGGTTGCTGATTATTATTATCAGCTTCTTCATCCTCCTCATTTCCCATCACCTGCTGTTCAAGTACAGCTAAGCGATCTCTTGTGTCCAACAGGGCAGCAAGGATCTCATCAAGTTTACAGGTTGTTGCGCTCCTCCTTGGTGGAGCATTACTATAACGTTCCCCCTTGTTCTAACCATTTTTACATTACAAGAAAATTTAGGTTTTTATCAGATTATGGACCTGATAGGTCAAGATACGTAACCTTCAGCTACGATACCAAGATGTAACATCCTCAATTTATACCTTAGAACAAGTGATTTTTTTTTTTTTTTTTGATAATTGCATCCTGGTTCTAAATACATAATTTAGAACTCACAAATCAAATAACCATTCTTATAATAGACAACCATATGCAGCTGTAATGACTCGGAGTACCTCCGATCTATTCATTCCATGACTCGGTAATCTACCGATCTATTCATGAGTAATAAGAGTTGGCGTTTTTATTTAACACTTCACTCTTGCGGTTCTCTTCCCTACTCTGGGATTCAGAATGCTCTGTCCAAGGAACCTAACTGAATAATTGTTACCATTATTCATCGGCATCTCATCCCTTAGACTAGGTGAATTAGGACAACGCAATCAGCAGCTTGCGATACTTTGGCCAAAGATTTGAAACATATTGTTTATGTCTCGTATTCCTTAACGACATACTCGTCAATCTGGAATACGCCCTTCACCCCATTCTTATGTTATATAGAATGTCTTATACCGACTTCTGTCAGTCCTTCCTATCACAACTTAATCACTCGGAGACAGATTATCAAGGTGATAATGTTATATGGATGCCCACGAGGATTAGGGATACGATGACATCTTGGTTTAACCTGTGAGTTAAACCGGTGTGTCATGATACCCGAATCTCTAGGCAGCCTTATAACATGACCACCTTCCTAATCGGTCCCTGAGTAACTCGTTCGAGATCAAAGTGTAAATCTTAGCGATCAATGCAAAGGGTGTCGTCATAAGTCACCTGCATTGTTGTAACTTCGAGAAGATCCTAATCTTCTCGGAGGTACAACCTGCGATTGACTTGTGCCATCAACCTTTAAATCCACCTCGAAAAGATTTACTTAATAATATGTGTTTCACACGTTGAGTTTTAAATTACATTAAAGACTTTCCCTAAGGTTAGCCTTTCCCGATCCTGGATTCTTCGTCTTAAGATGACCTTCCTCAATAAAACCCATTACATGGTAGAGGTAATAAGGTCAAGATCTCATCGAGGAGTTATTAGAATATACATGATTCTAAAACAACGGAATTGGACAATATCTCATAATCTTCACATGAGATTGTCATCGAACCCCATTAGATTTATATCAGTTCTCTTAACTAAATTTATATCATTCTTATTAGCATCAAGATATAAATGGTTAAGAATCCAATTTAATGTTGTCTGTCATGCTCGGGACTAGGGATTAGTAATTTAATTCAGCTTGATTAGCGTTACTTGCTTAGGTTCATTTTAGCCCTATCTTTTAGAAAGACAATGATTTAAATTTCAATTTAGCTTTCGATAGAACAAATTAGAACTACTAAACACTCATAAGAATTCAATCACATTTTCTTATAAGCTTTCATTGACAATCACAAAAGCATCCAAATTACACAAGATAACATTGCCACTCTGGTATATAAACCATCAGAAGGTCAACTATCAGAATTAAGAATACAACACATAAGTAACAAATACTTATTTCCATTCCTTTCAGAACTATACAAATACATTTTAGGCATTCAGCATACTTGATACAATGCTCAACGGAAAAGAAACATCTTTCCACATTTAGTACATTTAGAAAATCAAGCTGTAATTCATTATAATCAAATTAAACAATCTGATCATCCGGTCAGATCTGCATTGCTTTTACCACTTACGGCAACCATCTGCAAAAATAGTCAACATGAGTCAGTTCGATGAACTGAGCATGATAAGCACTAACTTTTAAAACAATTGCAATCCGTAAATTGTTTTCATTAAATACCTGTTTAAATGAGATCAATTCTCAAACAAATAAACATATTGGACTATGCCTTTTGAAATACAAAAATGGCTACAAATGTGTAACTCTATCATCGTTACAAAATAGTCTTAAACACTTCTCAATTATTTCATCAAATATTAGAAATCAAGAAGCGAAAGTATCAAAGCAATTATCTTGAATCCAAGATCAGCAATATTGAACAAATCGTTACTTTCATCGAAAAAGGAATATCATAACAAATCGTGATTCCATCAATATGATACAAAAACAATTCCAAGCTGCATTAAGCAGATATCGACATGCATTGTTATGATAGAAGAGAAAGAAACAAATCATTCACATTTCCCTTCACACAAGCTCATGGTATACAGTCTCCTCATATGGAAAGCCTTCATCCTACATGCATACGAATAAGTCCGGCGAGCCACAAGAAAAATCACTTTGTTTAAATATAAATCGAACACATGAAAGCACGTATAGTAGCTAACATGCCTATAGTGATGACTATCAACCAATGAGACTCATAAGACCTTCCACAAGAGAGCGTGGAAACTAGATGGTTTCTCCACATTGCCTATCGAGGTGCGATCGGCTTGGCTTAGTTCAGTCTAGCTTAAAACAGGATAGTTTTGCAACAAAGACTAACATGCTAACAATCCCACACATAAACCTATAGCCCAAGCTAGTCCCTTCTAAACACAGTAAGGCTTTTCGACCCAAGGTCGAAATCAAGAACTTTTATTATATCGCGGCCAACAACAAACTTCATCGCATTAAGCAATTTGATGTTTCCATAAGACTATGCGAAGATTATCCTACAAATTCCGTAACATACACAACCTCATCCAACTAGGAAAAACAGAAAGGAAACATATCATTATGTATTTACATCTCACATACGCAATCGGAATCAGACGTATAGCATTCACGATTCATTTATACAAGGCGCATTACTTGATATAAATCATTACTCAGGAAATCCCACAATGTCAAAACAACAGTATACCAAGTCAAGTTTTAACTGAGGCAAAAGAAAATATAGGATAACTTCCCGAATTCAATTTGAACCCGAACAACGGTGGCAAGAAAAATTGTTGCAATGATTCCATCGGGCAAATCAATGGTGTACATAAAAAAATCAGGCAAAAGCAAATTTAAATCGATTTCAACACAAGGAACCCAGTGACCCTTTGCCGATTCTTCGCACAAGTTTGCCTGAGAATGTAAGCGTAAAAATACACCCAAAGAATCTGTACCATAAAATCCTTGCAACACGAAGGTATTCTTACAAATAACGAGAGGTCTTAGTACATGTTATTCCCTCAAGTCAGCGGCTCATCAATTACCAATATTCAATTATATTTAGCTTGACAGAGGTCCAAATATAAGTAAATCATTCAATCGACTCCATGAGTCGTTACGATTCAACAAAATATGAATATATACATATTGCATACGATAACGGGTTGAAACCCATAACCACAAAGCGAGGAATACACAATTTCCAAAAGGGTGCTGTGATGAAATCTTTGAAACACAATAAGTTATTCGTTCAAAATAACTTAAAATACCATAAGCGAAGCCCTACTAGGTTCTATAACCTTCACCAATGATAACCACCACAAACTTGCAAAGAAGTCAATAAGGCCGAACATTCACACAAAAGTCCAACGGTATCTTTTCCGACAAGAATCAACAACAAGCCTCATCAAGCAAGTTTCATCAACAAGTTTCTATCAACAAGTTTCTCTTGTATCTGAACCCAACCAGAAGAGAAGCATGCACGGGTTCTCATGGAGCCGGAAGATACCCTTCAAGCACATGTTACACAAACTTACGCCGGAATGTGAAGCACAATAAAATAGAGAATAGTTGAAATACATCACACACCCATTAAGGGTTAAATTTGAAAAATGAACAGCATAAAGATACGAGTACCAAATCACACAAGACAACCATAGGAAATCATCTATTTCCATAAGTCATTTGAACGAGTTGTTCTAATGAAATCACTTGAAAAACAAAAGATTTTTAAAGGTTAGGGCCTAACATGCTGGATTTTTGCTCAAAATTCCAAAGCGAGACCACTTTGAAAGAGCTCGGACTTCCTTTTCCTTTTCCAAGTTAGAGCGACCAACAAGATTTTGCTATCTCCATGACATATATACTTTCCTTGCCGGAGAAAATAGCTAGATACCCTCATACTTTCCATGCTGACTCAGAGAAGGCTAGTGCGAAGAACCGGTGAGCAGGCGAGAAGGAAAACCGAAATTCGCGATAAGCCAAACAAACCAACAACTTTCCAATTTGCATGCCTTCTCGCGAGTTCGAGCTCGACTTCAAGCTCATTAATTGCATTCACTCCAATTTTCCGCTTAAACTCAGCGCCACCGACCGCCAAAATTGGCGGCAGGACAAATAAAATCTCGAGACCATTTTAGTCTTGGCGACTGCCACGTCGGCTCAGGTTAGCCGTTTCTAAAACCTCCGCCAATACCTGTCTTCATACTTATCCAATGCATTTAATTACATAGAAAATGCCGCCCATGGTTCGCACCCCTCCATAGGCCCCTTTACATTCTTGCTCACTAGTTAGGTTAGTAACTTAGGTTAGAATTTAGGATAACACCTAGTCTAACCACTTTACACATAGATACTAACTTAGAACATCAGCTCTTAGCCTAGGTCTAGGTTAGATTAACACTAATCTAACCCCTAGGTTAGGTTTAGTTTTAGGTTACTAATCATTAATAATTCCAGTTAGGTCTACATTACATGTACACTCGAGAAAAAGACCTACAACATACATTCTCGAGCAGGGTTAGCTCTGTTCCGCCTTAGGCTCTGAGAATTATATGAAACCGAATTATTATCGGTCCACGATTGAGACCCTCCGGATATACTTGATATCGGGAACCAATCCATTTCACATGATCAACGAGTCATACTCGGACTAGCTTATTGATGCTTTTAGACCTTGCTGACTGTTCAAGTGCAGTAATTTTAATTCATCACGAACAAACTTAAAGCAATACTTGGATCAATTCAACTGATCCAAGGCTAGGTATTATAGAAGGGTAACTCTGTAATTCATTCCGAGATAAGATTAAACTCAGATACAAAATGAAAGAAATAAAAGAGTCCAATCATATTCCGACTCAGTCAAGATCTGCAATCTGCAAAGAAAATACAGTACATATCAAGCATGATTTCTTAATCGAGGAACACATCCTTTTACAAGAAATCACATATCAACACTTGTATGCCTTAGGAGGAAGTAACAACAGTTTCGGGGTGCTACTGAGAAGATGTGGAAAAACTAGATAAGGTCCCTCACATTGAAAAATATCATGAAGAAGAGGAACATGGAAAGGAACATGAAGAAGAACATGAGGAGGATCATGAGGAAAAAAGGGAATAACGAGTAAAGAAAGGAGGTAACAAAGAATAAGTAATAGGGAAAGGCCAAGGCACGGAGGGGAAATGAGCCGAGAGTAGATTAATATATTGTAAGATACCCCCAAGAAGCCATACGCATGAGGAATAAAATGAAGGATACCTCTATAAAAACCTCATATGTCATACCTCAATGATCCATAAAATTTTATAAGGTCTAGGTTTCAAATATTGGTGCCAATGACAAATCTATTATGATGGGAGATGGTCGATAACACATTCTCCCTTGCATGGATAAGGAAGATGCTCTCTTAGAACATATAAAAACATTGAAGATCCGAGTTCGAGGTAAGGAGTCAATAAAGATAAAATTAAAGAGGGATCTAGAAACAGTGTTCTCTGGTCAAATACACAAAGCTCTCAAACAAGAAAACACCTAATGTGTTAGAAAATATGGCCACCGAGGTTGGAATAGTATTGGGTTTTAACTGAATAATATCCTTACCAAATAAGGTATGTTTACCCTCATTAACACAAACCATTATATCCCGAGTCCACATTCTAATTTGTGAACTCTCCCTCACTTTGTAAAAACATTTGAATGTAGGAATCATATTCAAAAACCTACCAATGTTTGACGTTATCGGGGATAGATGGTCTTGTCAATATTTAAATTTCATACTTACAATAAGGCGATCTTTGTGTAATTTACAAATCTAGATCCCAATACTTCTAATATGTCTACTACATTATCTCGCTTTCTTTCATGGTATACTATGTTGAAGGAATCAAACATTTCAATGAAATCCCAAACTACATGCTTATATTGTTTCATTCTTTGATTTTTTGTTGCATATAACTTTTGAACTTGCTTGACTACCAGTTCTGAATCCCCTTTAACAATAATGTCCTAATACCATACCTCCAAGAAATCCTTAAACCCAAAATCAAGTGCCTCATATTCTACAATATTGTTTGTGCATTCGAACTTGAGTTTAAAAGAAAAATTGAATTCTTCCTTATTTGGAGATATCAAGACAACACTAGCACCATTCCCAAATTTAGAAAAATCTCCATCAAACATCAAATTCCAAGGGAACTAGGTTACTCGGGATATTTGTATTTGTCAATTTCGTGCACCTTAAAATATACGTTACAAAAAAATTACCAACATCTACATTTGTATATAATACTTCATAAGAAGCATTGTTAGGATCTTCAATCAGATGTAACATCTTCTTTTCACCATACAATTTTACAAGGTTTCCTTCCACTAGTATGGTTGCATATGACATATCCATTTGTACACTTCCCCCACACTAGTAGCCCATTTCCTTGATAATAGCATTCCCATTTGGTTGGGAAATCCACAATAACCACATTCATAGTTAAGGATTTTCCCGAGTAAGATACCAGTTGCACTATTAACCCTTTAACATATCCAATCACTTGACACTTCCCTTGAATCCATAGTTGTAAACTTTCCAAAGGATGTTGTTACTTTGATATTTAATTCATTCATTACCTCAAGAGGCATCACATTACATGAAGCTCCTGAATCGAACATACAGTTGTGCACCAACCTATCCTTGATGATTAAAGTAGTATAAAAAGGATCAACGTCAAGTTGAGACTCAACAAGTGAAGTACCCAAGTACACTTCTAGTCATATTTTATACCCTTAGAACAATAGTCTAATCTTATGCATGTTGTCCTATCACCTAATTGGTGTTGGGAAATCACTCGAGGAACACATGAGCATCAAGTGTCTCCTTTATGTGATTCTTATGATAATGCATCATCTTATAACAAATATTCAAATATAAATGAGCATAAAAGAACCATGCAACATTATAAAAACTTAGAATGAGTTATTATCTCATTGCATCTAGAAAAGTGAAATAACAAGAAGCGTATGGAAATGCTTCATAAAGAAATTAAATGCATAAGTATTATACTCTTGAACACATAGATGATTTATAACAAAGAATTATATTCATATTAACGTATTCAATAACCACATTACAATCCTTTAAGGTCATGATATACCCTTATATAATAATGCAGAGCCAAGTCATGCATCAAAACTACATTATGCTCATCACTTTACAAAAATGAATGTAGACCCATCCCTCTAAATGTGCCATCACTTACATAGCTCTCCTAATCCCTAACCCTTAAAATATTCCATTTTTTTCTACAGGATTCACCTCTCTTTCTCTCCTCCATACTCTACTTGCTTTCCCCCACTTTCTTCTATCGACGTTTGCATTTATAGCCTTAACAACCACCTGTCATGCCTTTATAAAGTTATAGATAGGTTTTCAAGTGTCAAGGTGGTCCTCCATGGCAGCATTCCTTCTCGAATACGAGCTCGCATTATTTGCAATGATGTCTTCTAGAACCTTCCATTGCATGCCTGAAATATTCCCTTTGTTATACCACGGTTGCCAGTGGCACGTTATAAACAAGGGTCATGGTTTTCTTGTGTGCTTCCCGGGATGTTGAATATGGCTAATTACAAAACATGTCATGCCTTGCGCACGCATGTCCACGTGTTCTACACAACACTACTAGAACCCTTCCCTATGTTCCTTTAACCCACATGCCCTTCTTTAACTAGGTCTCACGTGCCTATGCACCTTCTCATCCTTTTCTAATATTTTGGGGCCCAACATCACCACACACTACGCCTATTTTCTGTCCTCGAAACACTCTTTAATAAAGAATAAAGAATGACATATCCTTACAAAAGGTTGGAAAGAAAGAATAAGGGAATGAATAAATGGGGAGAAGAATGAAAGAATGGTGAACTTGTTTATTTCTAGAGGAGGAGAGGGATATCCTTCCCTAATTCTACTTCTAACTTTCCCCAAGCATCAACCTCATTTTGAGCTAGGTGACAAAGGTCACACACCAGGGTGCTCACATCTTCAAAACTCATCTCCTCTCCCTTAGCACTCATTTTCTCCATGATATCCTCTAGTTGTTTTCCCAAATCCTCGAGCGCGTCCATCTTCTCGATTAATTTAGGGGTATAATTCCTTCATCGGTTCTTGATTGAGCCCTGCAAGGTCTCAATCACCTCTAATTTATTTTCCACTTCAGCTAGGATTTTTTCTTTCTCATCCTTGTTCCCCTTGTTCTTTTCTTGGAACTCTTTGAGTTCCGTTTCATTAAGTGGAAACAAAGATACTTTCCACCCTATCCCTATCTATGTAATTATCATAGGCAGCCTTAGCAACTTGCATGGAATATTTTACATTGGTGAGGATCTTGTTGTACTGAGTAACAATTTCCACAGCCTTCATCTTATTTTATTTTTCTTAGCACACCAACGCCTCTTTTCGGATTCTAAGGCAAGCAGATTCCTCTCCATAGTGATTATTTGGGTCAAGTACTCTAGAACTGTAAGGCTGATCTATATTTTTGAGCAGGCAATGTTAAGTCTGGATGCTTCAAGATAATGGCATCTGTGATCATCTTTATCTTCTTGTAAGCCTCATGCACTCTTTCCTTCTCATCTTTTAACTCACGCATTAATTGAGCATTGATTAGTTCCTCCGCTTCAGCTTCCTTTCTTTTCTCAAGGAGCTCTTCCTCCTTTTTCTCTAGCTTTACCTCTAAGAAATTCACCATGTCATTTATTTCAAAGAGTGTGGATTCAAACCTAACGAAAATTTGTTGAGCACGTTGCATATTTGCTCATTTGATAATTATTGGGAGTTTACCAAGGGGTTTATTCCTTTTTTTTTCCAGGAACCTTCAACAATGATCCTTATATTATTTAAAATTTGGGCTCATCAATGTGGGACGCAATTCCCATGATAACATTTTCCTCGTCGAGGGTATGAACCTTCCTTATCAAATGAAGCCATAGCTAGGAACTATTCTATTGGCACAATGCTTTGGAAGTGGGTGTGTAAAACCTTGTTTAGATCATTGATGTAGCCCATTCCTTGGCCTTGTGCTACTTTTTGTGCTCTTCCTCCCTATGTGTGCAGCCCTTTGAAAGCTTATAAGAAAATTGGGATCTCCTTGCATGCTTCCATATTTGTTTCCTATGCTTTCCTCAACTTCTTTTATCACCTCATCCGTGCTACATTCAACCTCTTGTTCCACCAGGTCCTTGATGATTTTCTCCACCTCTCTCTCGTGTCCTCATCTATATTTTCCTTTATGAGACTTGGGGTCCTTTGATACTTTTTATTTTCTTCTCTGCTCACACCCTTTCCTTGAGTCTCATCTTCTTCTTCGTCATCCTTCTCCTCATCCTCTTTGTTATACTCCTCATATCCTTCTTCCTTAGATTCATGAACCTCATATAATGGATGGTCTTCACCTCCTTTTGGATCATCATCATCATCCCTGTCACCGATGTAGGCATATAGACTCTCCTTCTCTCCGAATCTTCCTCATCACCACATTCTACTTCTTCCTTACTAGGGATTCCAATATGGGTGAGGGGATCTTCATTATTTGGTGCCTCTTCTTCTAGGGTCTTCACTTTGACATGAGACTTTTTCTCCACATGTAAGTACTAGTCTTAGTGCTTACTACTCGCACACTCACCGTTTGTGCGGTTTGAACAATTGGTGACTCTTACACTTATTATCTTTCTCTCTTCCTAGGCACGGCCTTCTTTCTTCCTGTGGGATCTTGAGGATGGATAAATCATTCTCCAAGTAAAAACATTTTTCAAATTTTGGTCTTATGCATAGATACACCTTGTTGTGGTCTTTCTGCAATCGGCAAGTGTTAAAGGCTTCATAATCAGTATCTCATGGGATACATATATATCCATGTATGCACTCCTCTTTGGGTAGATGAGCTTTTAGGTGCAGCTTTCGGTGGTCTATATCTACCTCACTAAGGTTTAACCTTAGTCTTTTGGCCTCCTTGAACCAATTAACTCTGGCTTGGAAGTATTGTGCGGTGAAGGAGAAGGGTAACTTGCACCATGGACTCATATTCCCATATGTCAATGTAAATCTACCAATGTAGAAGTGTTGGTATACTACAAACTCTTCCTATACTTTCAAGATCATGGGAAAATTCTTTGGGATCCTCCACTCTACCCTTGAATACATCATGCATTTGCTTATACCATTTCTCCAGGCGTGCCTTATGAGCGGCCATCATGGTTTCACAAGTGTACTTTGTAAACCTTTTGTGGGTGAGGGATCCTCTTCTGGATACTCCCAAACAAACTTTTCTGGCCCATCGGGCACTCCAATCTCTGAAAATATAATGGTGAGGAGGACATTACTAAAGAGTATCTTCTCTCCCTCCTGCGCACTGCTTATAATTTCATCCGTGATGAAAGTGGACAAGTTGTAGATGGTTCCTTCTGATATCTTTTGGCATACATTCATCCATGCCTTGTTCACTTGTGTCCATCATTCCTAATCATTGAGCTTGGTGACCAAGTGCATGGCCATCCTCATAATTGGGTTTGGAATTTTGGTGATGTCAAAGTATCGTGACCTTTTCTTGTAGTCATACATGGCTACAGTCTCATCGATAGCCTCCTTATCACTCGGATCATGATCTATGATATCTCCTTCACAAATGAGGCATGTGAACTTGGATATAAGTTTAGGTGTTATGCACATATTACACACCATGAAATAAAAATGATCCTCATGTACGTGTGACATCAACCACTAGTAAAGGTTCTCGGAGCTTTCCAAAGTAAGGAAACTCATATAGTTGCAATAATACAACCTTCTCCAATTTTACCTTTACCTCGTCACTATAAATGGGAATTCTATCGACGTCCTCTTATTAGTTAGGAGA